>PIJE02000507.1:191537-196537 GCA_002895965.2 Coryphaenoides rupestris
AAAACAGAAGCACTGACACTCGGCAGCAGTTACGGACGGAGAGGACGGATGGATGTACGGATGGATGGATGGGAGTATCAATAAAGACAAAACAAACAAACAAACAAACAAACAACCACCGCAACAAACCTAAGCCAAACCAGGGAAGAAATGGGTTGACATCCGAGCGGCCGAAAGACACGAGCGTGCAGTTACGGAAACAAACACCGACCAAAACAAGAAGGAACGAGCGAGGGAGGCAACCTCAGAGAAAGAGAGAGAGAGACTGACAGTACTATCATAGAAAGAGAGCGAGAGAGAGAGAGAGAGAGAGAGAGAGAGAGAGAGAGAGGCAGACATGACTAAACGTAGAGAGAGAGAGAGACACACAAATGGCCACTCAAGAGGAAAGGGTTCAGACGACATGAATCAGATCTCCATAACAACCCGGAGAGAAAGGGAAATATGAAATGGCTCGCCGGGCGAGACGACCCAACACAGCAACGTCTCTGGACAAAATACAAATGGGAGCCTTCCCTGCCCAGCAGTGTGTGTGTGTGCATGTGTCTGTGTGTGTGTGTGTGTGTGTGGATTGAATGGACCTCCTGGCTGCTGTTTGGGCTTTGAGAAACGCCTGGCTGGCCACTACGTCCTTGCATACATCACCTCCGCCTTGTTCTCCGCCCATCTTTACTTCTCTATCTCTCTCTCTCTCACTCGGTCTCTCTCTCAGATATGCTAAAAGCGAAGCTAAAGGTTTTTCCCTGCCAGTTCTCGCTGGGCTCTCTGCCACCAGAGAGATTTATGCTTGATACTCGCAGTCCAGAGACACGCAGATTAAGGTGTGGATCGCTGGTTAGAGAGACACGGCGTTGACAGAGACAGAGAGAGAGAGAGAGAGAGAGAGAGAGACTATGTACAGACTCAGCGACCTACCTGCCCACCGGCTGTGTCAACGCTGCCCACAGAGCAAAGCGGTTGCACGTATGAACAATTAAGGACCAAGTCCATGAATTGAAAAGAGAATTCAGACTAAACTGCAATATTTACTTGGTGGCAGCAGTGAAATATGTCAGCGCATGAGGGAAGCCAGTCCCTCATCAGTCTCTCCTCCTCACACCATATTTCTTAATAATATTACTTCTTAATTATTCTGTTGCATCGGTTTTGTTGTTCTACTGATTGTTGTATTGTTATGCTTGCTTTGGCAAGATAGGATGACTTGTCTTGCCAATAAAGCTCATTTGTATTTGAGAGAAAGGTAGAGAGCGTGTAAATGGACTGCATTTAGCATTTATACAGTGCTTTTCATACCTGTGGCCACTCAAAGCGCTTTAATCGATTGCACTTATATAGTGCTTTTATCCAAAGCACTTTACAGTTGCCTGACATTCACTGACAGCGGTGCCAACCATGCAAGGTAAGAACCAACAGTTAGGGTTAGGTTCGACACTTAGCTAGGTGGGGCCCGGGGATCGAACCAGCAACCTTCCTGCTGCCAGACTCGCTCTTACCTCCTGAGCCACCCCTACAATGATGCTTTACAATGATTGCCTCACATACATACACATCACATACATGCAGATTCGACGGCCGTACTGTAAACCATTCAAGGCAACAGCCAGCCAGCTAGTCGGGAGCGGTGGTTATTTGGGGTCTTAAGGTGTCTCAAGGTGTCTCAGGGGACACCTTGACACTCAGGTGGGAGGTGGTGCACTTACTTACCGGACCACTCCAGACGTGTTCCTGAGGACGGTGGCTGCGAAGCTCTGGGTCACCCCGACCAGACTGGTCCCGTCCACCTCCACAATCTGGTCGTTCACCTTGATTCTGACACACACACACGCACGCACACATGCACACACACATGCACACATACACACACACACACACCACACGCTCACATACATACACACATACACAAAGAAAATTCATTCTTTAGTATTATAGGGCATTGAACTTAAAGGTGCAGTTTTTGGTCCGGTCTAAAATGGGTTTATGAACAAATGTATGAACACACACACACATGCACACGCACGCACACGCGCACGCACACGCACACACACACACAATTACACAAAACCATTACACCGGAACATTCTGCATCATATCCCAATTTGCTAATTTCCTGAAGGCCAAAAATAAACCAAATATTATGAAGCTGACCTTAGCTAACCTTTGTTCAGTGTTCAGTGATATTAGCACTTCATTAAACATGTTTTTTTGTTACCCAAAACTAGAAGCATGTTGTTGTCGTTGTCGTTCTTGTTGTTTTTATTACAATGCATTCGGAGCTTGTTTGGGAAGACCCGTCTGTCCGTCTCTAGAAAGGATAGAAGTAGCCGGATTTTCTAGCTAGGAATGCTAGCCGTCCTAAATTGCTTTTGGAAGGCGGCCATGAAGAAATTGAGCGCCTGGAGCGACATCTCCACCACCACCACTGCCACCAGCGGACGCAGCTGCCCATCTGTTTTTCAGCAGCGAGTGAGACCCATCGATATAAAAGCACATACAGACGTGTGAATATATAGAAGTGGAGGAGGAAAGGGGGTGGGGGGTGGGGGGGTGTATGTGGGGGTGTAGAAAGTTATAAAAGCCCGGTGACCTCCGTGGACAGTTGCCAGGAGTTAATCTGACTCTCACTCCGTCTCACCCCAGCCGGTCAGCTCCCGTGATGGATCGTTATAAAAAAGAAGCGAGATGTGCGTGTGTGTGTGTGTGTGTGTGTGTCTAAACGGAAATGATGCGCTTGTGTGTGTATTTTGTATACGCACAAACGACACACTGCACCCTCTCTCGGAGTCGACGTGAGCGGTTGATGGATGGGATGGGCCCACCGTCTGAAAACTGTCCCGGATTTATGTATGTTTGGAGTAAAACTGGCAGCTTTTACCTCTGTTCTCACACACAGAAACTGAGACACAGAGAACGAGAGAACCAGAGAGAGAGAGAGAGGTGCTCTTTTTCACTGTAAATATACTGTAAATATTGTAAATAGTCTGATCCCCACAATTCTGATCCCTCTCCAATTCGTGTGATTGATCGATTCGTGAGATAGACGGAGAGAGAGAGAACGAGAGAGAACAAGAGAGAGAGAGAGAGAGGGGGGGGGGGGGAGCTCTGTGTACACTGGGCTGTGCGGCGAAGTTAACCTAGAATACCATGCTAGTGATGAGCAGCCGTGACCTCCGCTGACCCCACACCGGCTGATTGCACACACACACACACACACACACACGCACACCCACAACCATATGACTCACGTTATTACATATTTTGTCAACTGACCCAGATGCTGGCCTAACCGCCCCCGCCGCCCCCCCCTCTCCTCCAACAAAAACACACTCATAAGTCTTCCTCCCGTGACCTCGCGTGCACCTCTCTCTCTCTTGTTCCAATAATCCATGCCCCCCGCGGCTAAATCTGACAGGGCATGGATGAGTGTGTGTCAGCAAGAGAGAGAGTGCGTGTGTGTGTGTGTGTGTGTGTGTGTGTGTGTGTGTGTGTGTGTGTGTGTGTGTGTGTGTGTGTGTGTGTGTGTGTGGTGTGTGTGTGTGTGTGTGTGTGTGTGTGTGTGTGTGTGTGTGTGTGTGTGTGTGTGTGTGTGTGTGTGTGTGTGTGTGTGTGTGTGTGTGTGTGCACAATGCGTGCCGAAAGAGATTTGTGTGGCCTGTCGCATGCACATCCTGAACCCCGGTGTGATCCGTGGAGGGATTACGCACGTCACTATCTGGCAGCAATAAATGAAATAAATAAATAACACCCTCTCTCTCCCTCTCTCACCTGGTGTCTCTCTCTCTCTCTCTCTCTCTCTCTCTCTCTCTCTCTCTCTCTCTCTCTCTCTCTCCTCTCTCTCTCTCTCTCTCTCTCTCTCTCTCTCTCTCTCTCTCCTCTCTCTCTCTCTCTCTCTCTCTCTCTCTCTCTCTCTCTCTCTCTCTCGCACTCTCTCTCTCTCACGTGGCGTCTCTCTCTCTCCCTCTCTCACCCTGTCTCTCTCTCTCTCTCTCTCTCTCTCTCTCTCTCTCTCTCTCACCTGGTGTCTCTCTCTCTGCCTCTCTCTCACCTGGTGTCTCTCTCTCTCTCACCTTGTCTCTCTCTCTCTCTCTCTCTCTCTCTCTCTCTCTCTCTCTCACCTG
The DNA here is from genome assembly GCA_002895965.2 of Coryphaenoides rupestris. Lineage (NCBI taxonomy): Eukaryota > Metazoa > Chordata > Actinopteri > Gadiformes > Macrouridae > Coryphaenoides > Coryphaenoides rupestris. Next base: position 195,653 of record PIJE02000507.1, read on the forward strand.
GTGTCTCTCTCTGCTGCTCCGCCCTCGATGACTGTCTTCACGAAGATGCCGAGCTTCTCCAGGCCAGCGTCTGCGCCCACACCCATCCCAATGATGCTGATGCCCAGGCCGTCGTCATCTGCACACACACACACACACACACACACACACACACACACGCACACACACACACAGCACACAGAACACACACAAACACTTAACTCCTGCTTCCTGCATAGGACTGAATTGGAGGGTATATTTCATCCTTTGTTTTGTACTTCATAATCTAAGTATGAATCTGAACACATACAATAGCTGCTAATAGATATTAATAGCAAATATATGTTAACGTGAATGTGAAGAAATAGCATTGTCCGCTTAATCGCAGAGAACAGAGTGGACGGGTTAACGTAGGCAGGTGTGTGCTTAACTCCTGCTCCATTCTGAAGGCCTCTGCACTACAGTGGATTGTAATGCACCCTCCGGTTGTCAGGACAACTAAACTCAGCTGTCAGAACTGAAAAAATTTACTTTACTTCACCAGCACTGGCATCACCAGAGACCAGAGAGGTGGGTGGAGACTGAGTGATTTCTCATTAATAATAATAACCATGTGATGCTGTGTCTTACAATAAACTAACGGTAGCCGGTCTATTCTCTGTTCTGTTCCTGCTGGACCTTTTCGAGGATTACATTAACAAGGAAGTGAATGGTGGAGCGAGACAATGAGAAACTTCTATTTCTATTTTGGGTTTGCTGTGGTGATTCCATCCGCCACTAAGCGCTCACAAAGTACATGAGACTGCAATGTGTGCAGGAGCAATTTCATGCTGTTTTCATTCACACACCTCAAAGGGAGAACAACACATTAAGATAGCCTTTCCCCTTTCTCTCCTATTTACACTT
>PIJE02000507.1:201537-203889 GCA_002895965.2 Coryphaenoides rupestris
GTTAGCGAAACAAAAACACGTCAAAGTATAGCATACGCAGATGGCCCTCTCATTGTCTTGAGAATCGAATTGACCGCGGTCTATGCCATACGTTTGACGATTGAAAACAGAAGGTTGTATTGTCTCACGGGAAGAATGTATCGCGATCAATGTGTCGTCTTTGTCTGAATGCAGAAAAAATAAAAAAAAATAAAAAAATCAAATCACTAGCATCCGTCAGCTTCCACGCCTTTGGGTCTTTCGAATCTGCTAGGATCTACAGTATTAGAGTTGTATTGGGCAGGGTGCCCCATGGAGATCCTCCTCACCTTGCCTTGTTTATCTATATCCTCATGTCCCCCGGGACAAATAGTTTGCGCACGAGAACTGCCCCACCTCCCAACCCACCCACTGCACACAGTCACACCGGATACACAACTGAGCCAGAAATCAAATCTATGCGTTGTCTACAAAATCGGTCCAGCATAGCCGAGGATAAAGTCAGAGGGATTATGAACCGATACCGCAATATGTTGAGAGCAGCGAATGACAACGTGACCAGGAGTTGAACCAAGTGAAAAACATCAAACTGGGTCAAAGGCCGGCGGACATGTTGTAAACAACAAGCTCATGTTAATTCAGGAGAACATGAATTAATTATGACTGTGAAGTATATAAGTATATATCGCTAATTATTTCTACAAGTAAACATGATGCTTTTAGGTGTTTGGATCGGTGGGAGCACAGAGAAAAAACAGAAAAAATATATGATGACACAATAAATAATAACAATAAACTCAGAGACACCATAGCGTGGGAGTGTGAGGTCACTGAAGTGTGTGTGCGATTGTTTCCTCCTGCGTGCACCGCACCAACCTTGGCCTCTCTCATCACCATCATCATCAATCATTCAGAGCCCTCGACATCCACCCCTGCATCCCTGATCCACCCAGTACTCCCAGCATGGGTGTGCGCGACACACACACACACACACACACACACACAGATACATAACAACATGCACACAGGTGCATTAGCATGGGGACCCGAGCGCGAGACAGAGAGACATAGGCCGAGAATGAAAGACAGAGAGAGAGAGAGAGAGAGAGAGAGAGAGAGAGAGAGAGAGAGAGAGAGAGAGAGAGAGAGAGAAACGGGGGAAGAAAGGGAAGTGGGTGTGGAAGAAAGGTGGAGGGAGATGACTTGAATGCATTAGAGGAGGAAAATGAATACAAAGGGAGGGAGGTGAAGGAAGTGGAGGTGGAGGGATCATAGAGCGATAAGAAAGGGCCTGAAATGGAGCGCAAACCCAGTGAAAGAGGGAGGGAGAGAGGACGAGAGAAAGGGAGGGAGGGAGAGAGAGAAGGAGGGCAAGTTAAGCAGCATGCAAAGCGACACAGTATCCTGGAACCGCGTGCGGCTGCGACGGGGAATAAAAAAAAAAAAAAAAAGAGGAATTGAGAAAGGAAATGAGTGTGTCAGAGAAAAGGGAGGACAGGACAGAGAGACAGACAGATAGACAGACAGCACTCTCTCTCTCTCTCTCTCTCTCTCTCTCTCTCTCTCTCTCGACAGGCAAACAGAGAGATGGACAGACATAAGGACGACTGGCAGACAGACAGCCACAGGGTGCAACACTGCGTGATCAGAGGTTTAACCTTGTGTCAGTGTGGGGAGAATGAGAGGGGGCCTGACCCTGACAGTAATGGGCCTGACCGGGCGTGCAGTGGACAGAGCCAGCATCCACGCCATGCTCCTCCATCATCAGGACATAACGTTCAAGTTCAATCTTTACCACAACCCAACCACACAACCTGTTGGGAACCACGACCCTAAATCATGACTGTCCTTCTGACGTACGTTTTGTTTGAAGTGTCTAAGTGAACCCCCTGTTTCCTAGGAAGGAGAAGGGGACGGGGACGTGTTATCGCCATGGTTACGACACAAGCCAACGTTGTTATGATGAGCGACCTTGTATATGAAATGTACACACATCCACACACACCTCGTCACCGGTGTCCATTTGCTGTACGTCGAAGTGTGTCCAAACGCCGACGTCACAGACATATTATTAAATATTATTAAAGACATATTATCACGTTTAAAACTATTTTGGCTTCACTGCCCCTTTAAAGGTACTATAAGTAAGAATCAGTGCATTCTGAGCTCCGTGGGTTGAGACAATAACAATCAGAAACTAATGTTAGTTCCAGCAGGTTGTAGCAGGTTGTGGTTGAAGTTAAAACACGAGAGCTTCCCCGACTCTCTCTGTTGTGTAGAACAGCTTCTGGGCTGATGTAAGCACGGATAATTAAAAAATATACTTTATATATTTCATTGCTTTTTAAAATGTGTGCAAGGTCTAATTCTGAT
>PIJE02000507.1:211636-291725 GCA_002895965.2 Coryphaenoides rupestris
GCTAACTGCACTTTTATTAGCTATAGGATAAGGGTCCTACACCATTACAGGTAGCCTAGGTTTCACTCGTATGTTATGAGTTGGGTGGAGTAATAACAAAAACATATAAGCTATATATATAATATGTATCTTATATTTTAGCCCCTGCTCCCTACAATAATTATTCTACAATCCACACGTAATTTTGTCTCCCTGACAGGTAAATGCTAAACGGATTTATCATGCGTTGGGTCAGTTGGGTTCCATTGTGCAGCAGCAGTTTCTTTATTAAAGTCCTCATCAAACTCTGTTCTCCTGCTCCGTCCCATTAAGCCAGGCCAGAGCAGCTATCATTAGGAGGGGGTACGGCTTCTCAGATGATGGCTTCACTGAGCCCATAGACACACACGTGCACACTCACACACACGCACACACACTCACACGCACGCACGTGCACACGCATTGCACGCACACTCACACACTCACAAGAAGAGGGAGAAGGAGGAACAGTGGAAATAGGGGGTGGCGTCAAAGGCTGAGAGAGCGAGAGAGAAGAGAGAGAGAGAGAGAGAGAGAGAGAGAGAGAGAGAGAGAGAGAGAGAGAGAGAGAGAGAGAGAGAGAGAGAGAGAGAGCGACACACACATACACACACAGAGCGAGAACGAGAGATTCAGGGCTGTGAAGAAAATTATGGATGTGGGAATAATGGCGTGATGTTGAAGGGACACCTTCTACCAGCTGTATTTCTATGTTTGGCATGTGGAGATGAATACCTCTTATTAATGTCCTCTGTCATCGCAGCCAACTAGACTACATTACCATCTGCACCACAGATGTTGATCTGATTACTGTAAGTTATATTGAGGTAAACACACGCGATAAAGCACACCAAGTACAAATAGGGACACATGGTCAAAGCTACGATGGTAGCCATGGTTGCTTATCAATATATTACATTTACACGCTCAAAAGTAAAGATGGGACACTTTGCCAACGTGTGTGGGCCTATCGAACCCTGGCTGCTGCCTTCACACTGCATTTATCAGTCAGGGGAACAGACTGCACTCAAACAGAATAATCCCTTACGGCCAACGCGTCTGTAAAGTTCCTGCCGATGCACCATCTCATCTGAGAGCAACTCAAAATGTTAAACGATGCCACAGATTAGGTCATTCATTTATTTGATGTACTTCTTAACTTCCTAACACAGCACAGATGTTCACCGTTGACATAGCCTACTCCAAGACATTAGCAATGTTGTCGAGATTTGAGCTAGCATACTAGATAAGTTCAGGGTTTGACAGCCTGTCATCCTTTATCGAGAGCCAAATTAATAAGAGGAGAATGTGGGCTATATGAGGTTGTGTCACTCTACGTGAAGGACTCACAGTATTTTTTTTGGAGATGAGGACTTGGGTCTGATTTACAATGAGTGCCGACTAGGGTATGTACGACGCATGCCGCTTTCCGATAATGACCTCATATCCTGTCATGATGACCTCACATCCTTTGATTACATGGAGCTAAAACCACCAAGACCTTAGGGGGCCGTTTAAAAACTTAAAAACCCAATACAAATCAAGTTTATGTGTGTGTTTACGCTTTAGCACGAGCTGTAGTCGTAAATCATACGGAATCATAGAACAACACAGAATCCAGATAAGGACGAGTGTAAAAAGCAGAAGTTGTAGAATGACACAAACACGTGGGACAACAGTCCCATTCATATTGTATTGATTCAAACTCCAAACCTCTGGTTGTTCGGGTTAAATTGTACAAAACGCTACAAAACCATGTTTTTTTTTAAATTGTGACAATACTAGGCCTACATATATCTAGACATTGACACACACTGGGACATATCGGGAGTGGAAAGTGTGTTCACACACAGAGATCTTTAATACTGATCAGCAGGCTTGTGGCTGGCTCACATTAGCAAAAATCACAGTGTGTACTTTCTCTCCGGGCATTCATTCCATACAGAGAGAGAGTATCTATGAATAAATACCATGCCTGGTTTATAGCCCTGGCGTTACAATAAGTACTGATCAGGGGGAACAGGAGACATTCTGTTTGAGTGTCTCGTGTGAAGGCCCTGAGCAGCTCCGTATCAGAAGGATGTGCGTTGGACCCACAGGCATGTGGGTGGCTTGTGATGGCAGCTGGCCGCAAGGCCTATACACCCTAAGAAGTCTCTTCAGACACCATACACTCGCACTCTGCCAGGCTGAGGCCCTGTGTGTAAACACACCGGCAGGCCTACACAACACAACGGATGATGAACCACCCAGCCGCAGACGGGGTTATGGTGGCAGGTTGGAGGGATTGGCATGTTGCTTGGTTGAACATGGAAATTGATACACTTCCACAGGTCAGCAATTCCAGACAGGGAGGCTACCTCAAGCAATACGACGGTATTGTGATTCTGATCTTATAGCTGCCTATGTGAAATGAAAGAAATAACACTAATACTAGCACCAATACTTATACTAGTCTACAACTACTACTAATAATAATCATAATCATAATATGGTATTAATACAAAATATTAAAAAAATAGCATGTTGTTGTTACCATGCTGCTTGAGACCACAGCCATGCGCTTCTGCAAGGTGCCCAGTGAACAGTGACCGTGGTGGTGGACCAATAAGAAACCAGAACACACAGCCACAGCGTACACAACATGAACGCCGACATCTGGCCGTGCGCCACTAAGATCCGCTGTAAATTAATTACGCTCCCAAAGCCGCGCAATGTGGATATGATTTTATCGTCTTTGCGATCGCCCGTGTTAATCTGGACGGGGGGTGGGGGGTGGTGGATGGAGGGGTGGTGGGTGGAGCGGGGAGAGAGTCAAGTTAAGTAAAAGCTTAGTGGGGGGGTCAAGACAAGTCTCGTGTGCGGTCAACTCACAGAAAAGAGAGAGGAAGGGCTTTGTCTGGTTTTTTTCTCGGCGAAACAAAAGACAGGCGGCTGGTTGTGCGCCCACGTGGCGGGAGCAGGGGCGTGTGTTGCAGGCAGGTGGGAGGGACGCACATAATGTGGATCTGTGGACGTGGGCCTGCATTTAAATGAGCCTATGTGTGTGTGTGTGTGTGTGTGTGTGTGTGTGTGTGTGTGTGTGTATGTGTGTGCATTTAGTGTATGTGCATTTAGTGTGTGTGTGTGTGTGTTTGTGTGTGTGTGTGTGTGCGCGTGTGTATAAGGAGGTGCTGCGTAGGGGTAAAACAGCCTCTTTTGAATTTCATTTCCATATGATTAATGGGCATCATGTTTTTTTTGGAGAGAACACTGCAGACCCAGTAATCTCTTTCCCTCCCCCCACCCCCCCCCCGAAAACGGCAACAGACAAAAGAGGGAGGAGCCAGCAGCCTCCACCAGCAGCCCGGTCGACCTATAATTGGACCGCAAGCGGTGTGTGTGCTCCGCTGTGTTCCACATTCACATAATGAGACTGTTTTAGCACTCAGACACTCTGAGCCTAGTAGTCTAGATAAACCACATTCCGCACAATGCCACGGCCGCGTTCAGACGCCATCGTCGCTCAAATAATAACAATAAAAAGGTATCGAGAGCACAGTGTAACCAATAGATCATCTTGAACAATCGCCGCCGGTATTCTGGCAATTAGTGGTGATGGGGGTTGTTTTTTTACTTGTACGATAGAGTGAGAGAGAGAGACACACACACACACACACACACAGACGCAGAAACATAGTTTCCACTGGGAGATTATCGAGCTAGCTTGTCACATTTTCTTACGAATAACTGGGCTAATTGTTCCGTTTCAATACAGCATGCTAAGAGGACTGATCCGTAACCCGTGGAATGCTCGTGTCAGGTGGACTAAATCCATCCCATAACACTGCCTGTGTACTTCCATGTCTGGGGGGTAAGCACAGACACATGAGCATGCATGCACATACACGCATATACACACACACACACACACACACACACACACACACACACACACACACACACAGTAGGCCTATATGTTGAGAAAGTTAAGCTTAGTGATGCAAAAGCAAGGTAGATAATGCAATGGATTACAAGGGTTTTTTAATCCCCAGACATATCCTGCAGCTCTAAACCTAACTGTGAAGCTAACGACCTCCGACAAAACACACAATATTCCAGGGGAAATCGACTGGACATCGCAGTTGCGTTGTTATCGTTCATAACAGTTCTCCTGAGTGATGCCCTCTGAATGTGGCAAATATGTCGTCTTTGTGCAAGGGAATCTTGTTTGAAATGCTTATGTTTTAGTGACACCAAATCTACATAAAAGACGCACAACCATGCTAAACAAATATAAGTTGTCTATTTAAAAAAAACCGGGCAGCTCAATTCATGAACAACCATAAGCCCATGTTTCACATGCTTTCACATGTATACACATTCACGAGTGTGGTGAACGATACGAGAACGGGATCATGTATGTTTTTGTGTGCAAGGTGTGTGGGTGGGATGCAGAGTCTTTGTGACTCATGCACACACGCACAGATGTTGGTTCGATGCACATGCCAGCTTTCCAGAGGGCAATGCAGTGACCTCACGCTCGTACAATAGCGCCAACTCTGCATCCGCTGCAAGATATGACAGGTTGCTCAAGTGTTAGCAGCCGGTCATTTCACAGCATGGTCGGTAAGCATGCTAACACAGGCTTCACGACTTCACGGGTTAAGGAGTACTGATCTAGTTACAGTTCCATTAGCTTATATTCAAAGCAAGATTGCAGTTGTTTTTGTATTCATCACGTTGCCTGTAAGGAAGAGGTTCAGCCAATATAATATTTTTATATCTTAAAAATTGACTTTAGTTATGTGTTATGAGCGGACTTAAGTTAGTGGGTACACTCAATATGGTCGTCTTCATGGTCATCATTACATAACTCACCGTCATCGGAGCGCTGCTGAAGCAGATCTTCCTCTTCGGAGGGATGTCTTCCTGGTTTTCTTCCGGCAGGCCGGGAATCTCTATAAGCTCGGAGCCCGGGTCGTAGACGGCATCGTCGTCATCGTCGTCCTCTCCGTAGAGATCGTCCTCGGGGTCCGTGCAACTTTCCCCCCAGCCCTGGTAACAGGCGTCTCCGTCCGCGTTAAAAATGATCCGCTCGTTCCCTGCGTAGTCCTCATCGTGGTCGGTGTCGGCCGGGCCTTTGGAGGTTCCTCTGGCCTTCTCTCCTTCTGAAGCGTCCAGGATGCCGTCTTTCACCGGGGCACTGGTCTTTGACTCTTCAGGAGCTTTTTCCTTGAGTCCTCCATCGTGAATATTGTCTAAACAATTGGATGGGATCTCCTTCCCAAGGGTTTTCCTAACTGAATCCTCCTCCTCGCCGCACGATCCATTGACTTGACCTCCGTTTGACTTGACCTGCGTGGTCGGGTCACCATGCCCTCTGTCGCCGCCACCGTCAGTAGCCTGGATGACCGTATCGGATTCCGGCTGGGCTTCCTCCTCTCGCTGGCTCACTGGTCTAGGCTCCGTCAGGGGACTCGGGCTCAGGAGGTCCTCGGAGGACGAGGATGCGGGGAACTTGCCCCCTATCCGGTTTCGGTAGGAACCACGGACAGGGGAGTGTCGGGATTCGTCCTCGCTGAGGTCACCTCCGAGGGGCCCGTGGTTTCCGTCCGGGGAGTAAAGGGCCCGCCTGCTGACTCCGCGGTAATGCGCGCTCTGGTTCTGCTGGTCTGCGTTCTCAAAGACGGCGCTGAGCTGACTGACGGTGGGCGAGGAGGCCTCCGCCCGGGAGCACAGGGAGTCCAGCGAGTCCGTGCTGCCTCGGTTGGACCTGGTGCCCCGCCAGTCATCCAGGTGCTCGTGGGAGCCCCTCTTGTCGCGCCCGTGGGGGTAGACGGGCGATTGGGACTGGTCGCGTGACTGCTGTTCAAACCGCATCCTGGTCTCAGAGAACTTGGCTCCGACGGCGCCAATCCGTTCAGCCGACAGCGAGTGCTGGAGCTTCACCACCGAGCCGTCGGCCTTGTTGATGAAGTTGGTGGGCTTGACCATCTTCTGGGGCGAGAGCTCTTCCCGGGTCTTAGCCCCGGCGGGCTCGGTGCCCATCTGCATGAACATGTCCTTGATGCGGCTGACGTGGGCGCCGTACTGCCGTCCCCGGGGCTGTTTGGGCCGCTCGGGGCCCTTGGGCTTGGCGGCGCCATCGAGCAGGGGCTGGTCGAAGGCTTTCTTCAGGGCCTGGAACTCGGCGCGGTAGGCGTTGCGATGGGGAGAGGCGCTTCGCAGGGTGCTCCTCTCCCCGGAAGCTTCCGTCTTCAGCATGATGTCGCCTTGAGAGCCAGAGGGGATTTCAACATAGCAGTGGCCTGATTAGAACATGGAAGTGAGTTGTCTTGTTTGACCTACTGCGGTGCTGGCAAGCCTAATCCCAGTGGTGCTCGACGTCCACTGGGTTCCATTCAATCCTGAGGGAAATAAAGAGAGATTGTTAGCGAGATGCAGTGCAGATGAAGGAAATTGGAGGCAAAAAGCATGTTAATGAATGAAGCACTGTGATTGTACCACAGATCCTAATTCCAAAATAAAGACACATAGGGCGTTAGCACAATCATTGCGTACAAACCAATGAAAGCTTTAAGGAGGAGAGTACTAAATAATATCTAGGCTTGGTCTGAAAGCTCTCTGATGAGGTACCGTTAGCAGGTGTTGTTCACCGTCAATATATCAATCAATACTGCATTAATATATGAATGAAGGAAGCATCCCCATTTGTCCTTTTCCAGCTCACATGTTTTGTCTGAACAGCGAACAGCATAAACCTTATATTCGGTGCTGTGAAAGAAAGCCCACTGTTGGCCATGAAAGCAGCAGGCCTCCACATCACACATGCAGTGTGTTGCGTGGTGTGCAGCGCTGTACAGGAGAAGTCTGTTTCGCGGAGGTTTATCTTTAGATTTGCTAACAGAGATATGGACGACAGTCATCCATATCTCTGTGAGGATGAGCTGGTGGCTGCCCTCCATCACCAAAACTAACCAGCCCCCCCCCCCACCCCCCACCACACACACACACACACCACAACCGTCAGCACACAAGCAACCAGAGCTAGTAATGCCTCATCATTATAGAGGGGGGGGGGGGGGAAGAAACATAACATAAACACTGATAAGAAAAAGTTAGGCTCATAAGAGCAACTTGTTATTATCCATGTTATCAATTGTAGTTAAAAATGCATCAATACACTATATACCCTCCAACAGTCCAGTATTATATGGGCCTAAATACAGTATGTGCTGGTGGGTGCATCCGTGATTAGAGCTGAATAAGTTGGAGCCACACAAGGGGAAGCGAAACCTGCATGGGGATTCATCCGGACATTAACATGTTCTCAGTGTGGTTGGTGGTTATAACCACACTGAGAACATGACGTACAACTTTAAGGGAGGGGATATAATAGCGAAAGGGTTTTTTTTGTTTTTGTTTTGTTTTTTAAAAGAGCGAAGGCAGTCTAGGGGGATTAATGATCCTAATGAGACCCGCACCTCAACCACAACAGCGCACAGTACGGTCATGAGGAGCTCAGGTTCTTTTTCTTCCCAGTGAACCACATAAACCACATATTCACTTTAATACGCCCGGAGAGCACACTTTCCACACGAAAATGCCCAAATAATAGCGCTTTGTCTAATATTATTAGGGTGGGGGGGGGGGGAGGAAAGGCACAAGTTTGTATCAATCATTCAATCAATGATGCTGCTGCTGCTGCTGCTGCTGCCGTGTAGTACAAAAAAAAAAACGAGTGACTTACATGTATTGCTGCGGCTTCGTGCGGCGGATAAAATAAAACCAAGTGAAATACAATGCGCACACACACACACACACACACACACACACACACACTGACACACTTATGTCCTAGATGTATTTGCCAATGATATTCCCATCCCGTTCCCATTCCCGGTGGTAAACAGCAGCCCGGACCCGACCAGAGCCGCCCTCTCTAGACATCTTGACATCACCACACTGGCCGGGCTCTGCCGCTACAGCGCCATTGCAGGCAACGGGTGATGCCGCCAAGTGAATCGCACAGCGCGGGGGGGTATTTGGGAGCTCATCCCACGTCGAGATGCACTAAAGTGCGTTTTCCGTCCACACTGGTAGTACTCTATTGGATATTAACCCACTGTAGAATACGCATAACGTATGTGTTTGTTGTTACGGCGGACTATTCGCGACAATCATACTCATGTGACAGGTGTTGCACCCTATTTACTGCGACAATGGTTCGGTCCAATAATCTGGGGGAGGGAGGAGGAGGAGGGTGGGGGGGGTGGGGGCTGCAGTCTGTGCAGAAATACCAGCACACAATAACTTCACTACTGGCTCTCTTATTGTGTATAATAGAGAAACACAGAATGCAGTGGTGTTGATCTAATGCATACCAATACATGATTACGAAGCATGTATTGCAAATGGTTGTCGTTATTATTACACACGTACGCACACTCACACCTTATACCTTATATTGGTGGAAAAATCATCATCTATTGTAGGCAAGGCTCATGCCATGTGGCTGCCTTCGTGTGTGGCAAGAAAGGGAGCTCATGAAACGTATTAAGTGTGCGCGATTATTGATGTGAGCTATAGCTCTTGATGACAGCAGACACACGTGTCTTCCATGATTTGAGTTACACAGGAAAATAGGCCTACAGGTGTTTCATAGATTCATTTTACTTTTGTTTGCTCATACGATATTACACTGGGGGGAGTGGGGGGTTAATAGTTTGCACTTCATCTTTTGAACGCAATTGTACGTATGAGGTGTTTCCATTGTTTTTACACATTTCTTAACAAGTGTTATCCATCAACGTCCATTGAAGAGATGTTAAGATTGGCCTTTCAACAACCAAATGTAGAGCAATGTGTCATTCTTTTCACTTTAGTGTATAACATAAGACAACATGTATTCATTTACTTGCGGGTCAAATGTTGCATGAAAGACTTTTGACATCAATCAAAACCTAATTTTAGTATTTTTCTTAATCATTAGCATCCCATGGTCCATCTTTTACTTCTGAGAGAGAAAGCCAAGTTAACCGTCAGCTTGAATGCACTAGATAACAGATGGGACCACGTGGCTCAACAATCCTAAAATACCATCTCATTCATTCACAAGAGCTGTTTGCTCTTTTGTCTTGCACTGCCATAATTGCCTTAATTTAGCCTGAGTCCACTAATGAAAACTGGAAATAAATGCAACATGCCTCCTAAATTGTATTATATAATTGTGTGCTCATTTTCACCTTCTAAATAAAGATTGGGACAGAAATAAATAAATAATATAGACCTTTAATACCTTTTGTATTACACTATGTACATGTCATGACATATTCTTTTGATATAGCTGAATGCATAGGACTAGCATGCACACAAAGGCACACAGACACACACACCACACACACAGACTTTGCACTCAATTCTAACCACCAGCCATCTCAAGACGTTGCTAAGCAACCTAAAAATAATCTTGTGGGGATAAATAAACTGGAGTGCAAGAGAACAGACCAGCCACACATCGCAGAACAAACTGTGCTGTTCATCATATTAAGCAGCAAATTGCTATGGAGTGTGAAAGAGTATAAACCCTTGTTGACGGGAGTGTGAGTTAGGCCTACGTAAATCTTTGTTGTCACGAGTGTGAGTTGGGCCTCCATAAACCCTTGTTGATGTGAAGAATTGTTTGGGTTGCAGACCTGTGACATTTACTGTGGGGGGATGTCACAAAATAATAATAAATAACCTTTAGTTGCCCTTAGGAGCCATGGGATCAGACCATATGTCTGCTAGGGTTGTCCCAGCAAGGGGCCCTGATTGTCAAGATGCTGCTGCTGCCACCGCCATTTTAACAGCTGTTCTGATGAGGTCCTGGTATTGATGATGCTGATGATGATGATGGTGGCCATAGTAATTTGAATGTGTGTGGTGTGTGTGTGTGTGTGTGTGTGTGTGTGTGTGTGTGTGTGTGTGTTTAGTTATTTTTACCTCAAAGCCCACAATATGTCAGCCCTTGGTGGACCTTGAGGATGTATGGGCTGAAATCCAATTAGCAATTAAAACGGCCAAAACATAAGATCTTGGGTCAATCGAATACTGTGAACATTTTTAAGATAAGATAAGATAAGATAAGATAGAACTTTATTAATCCCGAAGGAAATTCTTATGCCAGGTTGCATGGCAATAGAATAAAACAATAGAGAATTAAACAGTAGAATAATAAAAATAAAAGAACAGATTTACAAACTGTACTAAGTCTAAGTCATAAGAGAAGTATAAAAATATAGGTGAAGTATAAAAATGTAGGTAAGATAAGATATTCAGTCATATTCATATTTAAAACCCAAACATACATTCTTCTTCTTCTTATTGTTATTATAACATCTTAGCCAGATGTTTCCAACGGCCCAGTCCCTCCCAGCCAATGAGAGGAGAGGGGAGGCGGGGCTGAGGAGCGTGGACCAGGGGATGCTCGTCATGGCTGTCAACGCTCCGCCGCCACTGACGACTCGGAAAAGCTCCCGTTTCACGTCACATTGACACGAATCCCATGCAACATGCGGCCGTCCGCAACGGCCATGTGGATGGCGATAGGTACGTAGCGGTCGACCGTTGAGATGTTGACTTTATTGTGCGTTTATTTTTTTATGTTTTCTGCGCTCTCTCTGTCTCCCATGGTGGCCATAGCTAGTGAGCTAGCTGTGGTTCTGTTCCGTTCAGCCCAGTACAGTACGTACATTTTTTTTTTCTTCCCGCGAATGGCCAGAAGAGAGTCATGGAAAAAAAATGGCTAACGGTACGCAGCAGCAGCAGCAGCAGCTATAGTGTTATTATTTGCTGGTGGTGAACTACCAGGGAGAAATACAGCAAACGTATTGAAACCGAATTGGACATCGAAATAAAATCAAAGTGTTTTACGGGCCAAGTCCAAATAACACGAGGATATGCCATCGCCATACATCATGTTTAATGTGTCAATAATACCATACCGTACACCCAGCTCTCTCTCAATGACTTGCCTGGTTTTATTTTTACAATCATTATTCATCACATTATTCTGACAAATCCTTATATTTGCTTAAACATATGTGTTCTGTATGTATCGGTCCATTAGTTTACATTGTGCATGGCCATGATGTCGAACACACCCATTTGCATGATGAGAGACTTCATGGCTCCGTGGTGGGCTTGAAGCAGAGACCCCCGTTGTACAGAGATGGTGAGTGTTTGGAGGGGGGGGGGGGGGGGGGGGTGTATCATGTGCAGTGGTGCACATCATCATCATCGTGTGTTGTTGACCCCTGTGCCCTCTCCCCATCCATGTCATAACACCGTGTCATGACCACGCTCAAGTAATTCCCCTTTTACTTGTGGCATTTTATTTGCCCTCCTCCTTGCCTGCCCAATAACACTGTTATTAATGGTCTTTAAGCCCCCATCCTGACATGTTATAGGCTAATCATGGCCGCAATACCTTTCGCTGTCATTGTGATTTATACTCTATATCTAACCTACTAACATACCCTGACAGTAAGACATGGGTCCATGTTTGTTTTCTTTAAACATAATCAAATGATTTCTTAGATCCATTAATCCAAATTTGAGTGTTTCTTGATCATTAATCAACACTCGCAACACGCAAATGAATTCATATACTCACCTTAATACGCAAAGTTAGACAGAAGATAAGTGCCAACTGTGTTTGCTGTCCATGCCGTCTCCGGCCATCGCCTTTGTCCTGTTGTGCTCAGACAAATAGTTTCACTTCCAAGTCTGCATTTGGAACGACTTGCCTCAAACGCAATAGTTGATCCCTCAAACAGTAGCGCTCCTTGTTGTTGACACTTCACCGCTGGGAACACCAAAAGAGCACATGCATGCCCCCTGACAAGAACAACGCGCACATAGCTGATTCAACAGAACCAAACGACCGCCTGTCTGTTCTTTGGCTAGCTAGCTGCCGCTCAGGGACAAGGGCAGCAGTTTATCCTCTGTACGCGACCAATGGCGTTCTTAGACTAGCTGTTTGCCGCTGAGCAGTAGCAGCCAGACCCGGATCAGTCTATAAAAGCGTACAATCAGGTTAGCCATTCCCACTACCGGCCCTGCCTGTTAATAGTAATCTACTGTCAATACTGTGTTTGTGTGTGTGTATGTGTGTGTGTTTGTGTGTGTGTGATAGTTGTAGAATTAGGAGAAGTTAAATGTGTTGTTAGCCATTGGCTTCAAATGATGCACTGTTATTTTTTGGATGAAGTGTTTACCTTTACTTCTGCTTTGCGAGTTGGTGTATTGTTGTCGTGATGCACGTGATGCGCGAGGCACCTGCACACTCTGAACTGCAGCCAGAGCCTCACCCGCTCAGCATTAACCTTTAATGGGTGACGTATTAGACCGGAGCCCCGCGATCCATCACATCTAGACAGTAGTTTAGTCAGCCATCCATAAGCAGATGGAATGCTACTAGTAGCAAATATGCCTTCTCTACAGTTTAGCCAATGCTCTTTTCTTACCTTGGCTAGCATCCCCATGGAAGAGGCTGGTTAAATAACCTAGAGACATTCTTGGATAAGAATGAAAGCTGTTCTTGTTTACCCTTGTTATGATTATGATTCTGTTAATCCTGTTAAAGACGAACAGAAATCTACAAAGTAACCAAGTCTACAAAACACTATTAGTAACAGATGACTTCACTTTCACTTAGGCCTACTGTGGTGCGCTTCATCAGAAAGCACTGAACTGTTGCTGTATTACTTGTAATATTTGATTTAAGATCTGGTTACTACAAGAGTTCAGTAAAGGTTAGGTAAAGAGTAGCTAAAGGTGTCTCCAGAGGTTTCATTTCCAACCTTAAAAAATGATTAAAGGTACTATGTGTAACAATGACACCAAGCTTTTAAAATGGGTACTGCAGTCCGAATTCAGACTCAAATCTCCACAGTGTTGCCAGGTTGAGGACACTGAACAAATACAGGCGCTAAAGGAGCCAAGCGTAACCTGCAAATTTATCAACTAAAGTAGATGTTTGCAATGTATTTACTATTCGCAAATTATAAACTATAAAATGTTTACGCTCACACAGATATAACCTAACAGATATAACCTAACAGATATAATGTTAGTGGTATGTTTACTCGTCAATCTACATATATTTTTGAGTTGGATAGAATCTATTACAATCATTCTCAGTTGATCCAGTTCATTCGCTTGAGTCTGTGACTGCAGTATGCTATGTTTGTGTTCCAATTTGTTTTATATCTGGCAACGCGGGGTAGTCAGAGAACAGTGAATCACACAGGCCGAGAAAAAAACGTTCTGGCCCGAAATAGAAATAGAAATTTCAAAGGAGAGAACATACTGGCTGAAGCACTGTTGCTGGAGAAGCCAGTATTTCGACAAGGCATTTTTCCTTCATCTCTGATAACATGTCATGGTCATTTTATAATATGAAGCTGCTCATAGTTTGGTGGAGCAAAAAAATCATGAGAAAAAATATTTACATCTATCTGAACCTGTAAATGCCAACCCAATGACTCCTCAACAAGCTCAGAGATTCACACTCAGCAGCACATGATGGGGTAGAATATGCATTTCAACCAACCCAACTCCACAATACTCAACAAACTCACCTCAACAATGTTGGGGAAGGGCCGGAGCAGGGGGTACATCTGGGATTCTATCTCATCATCCTGTCTCATTTATGGTCATCATCAGCAGATATCAATCGCAGGGGGTGGGGGGCTGAATATGTCAGGCTCTCCTGACCTTAATGGCGAGTTTGTATGTGTGTGTGTGTGTGTGTGTGTGTGACCTCGGCCCCTTTGTGCGGACGAAGGAATTAATGATGCTTTGGCGCTAACGGCCAGGCCTAATGGAGACAGTGGTGCTTTTCACTGTGTAAGTGTGTGTGGGCGTGTCCATGCCAGAGTGCATTTGTGTGTGTGTGTGTGCGCATGCGTGTGCGCAGTGAGATCATAATTGAAGTCAATGTGGTGAAGGTGAATGAGGTTTTACGATAGGTCCCGGAATAACCTAGTTCCAAATGTCACCGGCTCAGCAGTGGAGGCAGTGGAGCGTTGCTCTCCATATATGAGTCATGCTTCTACAGCGATATATAAAACACCTTTTTTTACAGGCAGTAGTTGGGGTTGTGTTCTAAAGCAATATCTTCTAGACCTTGTTGCTGCAACAGATGCAGTCTGATTTAGCATACATCTGGGGGCCGTTGGATAGTACAAATCCTGCACTTGCATCAAGCCACCGAAGAGTGCTGTCGGATGGCTGATGAGATGTCAATTAGTTTGCATCCGCCTGGACCCAGAGGCAAAGAAAATCCTCATGCTTGAAATGAGTACTGCTACAAAGCTAGTTCCCTTCATCCAACGATTAGTTCGGCTAGTAGATTTTAATTGTTTTTTTTCTCCTGGAAACTCATTAAACCACAAATCCTCGTCGGGGTAATTCTTTTGTTTTTGTGGGGTTTTTTTCCTGGAGATTTGGAGATCGAAGACAACCAATTATTTTTGGAAAATCTCGTCTGTGTATGAATTGAAAACTGTCTCTATGTCAGTGATGACGATGACGACGGTGACAAATGACAAATGTGGCAGTGATGATTATGTGGATGGTGTGATGAAGAGGTGGTGGATGTGAGAGGTGTTGGACTGCCGACGATGGAGGTGACAGTGGAGCTGGTGATGATGAGGTGGCTGCATGGTCCAACCACCCACAGGTTCTTCCCGGGCCTCTTCTTATTGCTGTAGCTTTTATTGTGTTATTGTAGCTTGAGATGATGTCTGCGGGCTAGAAACGTGTGAGCTGCTCTCTCTCTCACTCTCTCTCCTTTTATTCACACTATAGGCTATGGACCACACCCACCTCTCAGCTCTCACCACCACCACCACCACTCATAGGACTAATTAAAGATTTGGAGAGAGTTTTTACACAGAAACATATTCATATGGAGGAGATGAGAAACAGATCCAGGCGCATACCGCCTGAATGAAAAGAAAAAGAAAAGAGTACATGGAAACCCAGCAGTTTCCAATTGTTTCTCTTTTTGAGGCGACACACACAGAGATCATAATTGGAGGGTGGGGGAGGAACTGAGAGCGAGAGAGAGAGATAGAAAGACTGCAGCCAGGGGGGACAGAGGTTAAGTTTCGTGCAGATTTCAGCCCATGACTCAAGCCGACTCGTTATCGCAGGACCCCTTACTTACTTACCTAGCTCTGCTTCCTGGCCTCTGGTGACGATAACAACTCTCTGTTGCACTTTAATGGCTTTGTGCTGCGCTCATTCCTAACCGTATATATATATCATTTCCAGGCCAGAGCCTGATAAGTAGGAAATTGAGTTTTCGCCTTCACGCTCGACTACATCGGATCCTGAGCACTGCACAGTTTATATATAAACGAGAGCTGTGGCTGCAGTGCACAATGCCACTGTACACTCCCGATAAGTGTACACATCTGTCTCCCCGTGGGCCCTATTGATCCTGCAGAGGTGGAGGAGAGGTTTGGCTGATTGATCGTGTGGCTGACAGGATGTAGGCTGCGGGGATAATCTCCTTCCGCCGTCTGCGTGTTGCCAGTTTCAAAGTTGCCGTCACTCCTGAGCTACTACCGCTAGGGGATTCAGCTATTTTAATGCCACGGCTCGCCTCCCCACGTACAAATGTTCACAAAAGTCACAATCATGACAAGGCCACCGTCGCTGCATCCTGGGCTTGGCGCTGCTCAAGACGATTGTGAGACAGAGCGTAATTAATGTAGGGGAATGAAACAGAGTCACACACATTCGGATACACACAGTTGACCTGTTGCTAACCCGCTTGTCCTCGCTCTCCCTCCTCACACCAGTGGTCACCATCTTGTCGAGGTCGCACGCAGACCGTAACATCTATCCGTCTGCGGGGGTGCTGTTCGTCCACGTGTTGGAGCGGGAGTACTTCAAAGGAGAGTTCCCTCCATACCCAAAGTCAGGTAAACCAAACCACAGCGGTTTAAACACGTGAGCTATCATCATTCATATAGAGAACTTTTCTTTAAAAATATATGCATTTGCTCATTTTTTTATAGTCGAATTAAAACAACGTCCAGGACATTCATCCAGAATCAGTTTAGAATGGATATCATTCATATATAATTTAGAATAGAACATGATCAGATTTTTTGGGCAATAAATCCACAGTTAAAGGGCCCCTATTTGATTAGCCGTTTCATAATTGCCATGTGACTACCCCCTAGTGACATCAAAAGTGGATGTGTCCAACCCAGATGCATGATGGATGATAGATAACAGTTGGTACAGTCCCACTGGACAGGCTGGTAGACTCACACCTGGTGGTAAAAATAGGGGCCCTTTCGGTACACATGATTGTGCATTCCCGAGTTGCAGTGGACCCAGAACAGATCCTTGAGGGATGCCATTTCTTCTTTATTTCTTCTTCTTCTTCTTCAGGTGATTCCAGCAACGACCCCATCACCTTCAACTCCAACCTGATGGGCTACCCGGACCGGCCCGGTTGGCTGCGCTACATCCAGCGGACCCCCTACAGTGACGGCGTGCTCTACGGCTCCCCCACCGCCCAGCATGTCGGCAAGCCCACCGTCATAGAGGTAGGGGCCAGAAACAGAACCAGCACCAGCCCCTGCCCGGCATATACATATACACCCAAACAACAGGGAGTCTAATAGCATATACGTTCTATCCGGTTCTATATGTTACTGTACTATATGCAGGTTCCTGCTGCAAAACCAATTTCCCCTTAGGGGTCAATAAAGAACCGTTTGAGGTCAGTGTGGCCAATTGGTCAAGGAGATAAAGTATCCTATGGAGGCATTGCTTAAAATAAATAAAATGCTTAAAAAAAAATAAAGTGTAGTGTACAATGACAGTATGAATATTACATTAGATGTGAAAGACAGAAGAATAAAGCTGGGCTATTTCCTAGTTATGGAAGGCCCTTAAGCTCCCAGAGGCATGAACCTTAAATTCCACGCTGTAATTTTTTGCCTTCTTCCTGACTCCTGTTAAGCTACCGCAGCCCCTGCAGGAGGCTTAGGAAAGCAGGGAGGCATGTGGCTCCGTACAGCGTTCCTGGAACCTCTGCTCTGCCCCCCTGAATATCTGGCTCAGTTGTTGTCCAGCGAGCCACTGCCATATAAGCTGCCCTGATCAGGGTTAAAATGTTCACCCTTCGTGTGTGTGTGTGTGTGTGTGTGTGTGTGTGTGTGTGTGTGTGTGTGTGTGTGTGTGTGTGTGTGTGTGTGTGTGTGTGTGTGTGTGTGTGTGTGTGTGTGTGTGTGTGTGTGTGTGTGTGTGTGTGTGTGTGTGTGTGTGTGTGTTGCAGATTACCGCTTATAACAGGCGCACCTTCGAGACGGCGCGCCACAATTTGGTGATCAACATCAAGGACACTGAAGGTGAGACCAGCAGCCGTGCCCCCGCCCCTCTCCCCCTCCTCCTCCTCTATTCGATGTGTGTGTGTGTGGGTTTTACCAGGAACTTCTTATTATAATTCTTCTTGGAAAATCTCTCCGCATAATAACTCTCCCCCTGTTGACACACATACAACCCTATACAGTGTAGAAGAACCACAGAGGCTGTTCCTTTCCTGTATGTATGTATGCATGTCATACATACATACAGACGTTCACCCTGGCTGGGTGTCGTGACTTCGCTCACCCAGCGCCGCGATCTCAGCGGCCCATCTGGCCAGCCGATTGGCCGGGCGTGTTTGCGGATCAGGCTGTGAAATCTTGCAATATCATTTGTGAGTGTAGTGGGTCGTTTGGAGGCGGGAATATCATAAAAACAGCACCTGGTGGTTGATGCCAATGAAAGCTCCCTCTTGCCTTGTTTTCATCCGCCTCTCTCCTCTACCATATCCTTTTGTCTGTCCTCTCCTCCATCACTCTTTCCTCACTCCCTCACTTTCCTCACTCCTCCCCTCTCCCTCTCCTCCTCCCCCTTTCTATCCATCACCTCTACCTCTCTCCTTTCCTCTCCTCTCATCCCCTTCTATCTTATTCCTTCCTCCCCTATCTCTCCTTATTTCTCTCCCTCTTCCTCTCCTTTCATCCTCTCCCTCTCACCTCTCCTCTCTCCCCATCTACATATCTCTCTTTGCTCCTCCTTCCATCCTTGCCTCACCTCTACCTCCCCCTCTCTCTTCTCCCTTAACTCTAACTCCCTCACCTCTCTCTTTTCTCTTTTCATCCTCCCATCACCCCTCTTCTCCCTCATCTCTCTTTCTCTCCATCTCTCTCCACCTCCCCTCTCCGTCTCCTCTTTCCATCCTCTCCACACCTCTCCCCACTCCTCTCCCCCCCCCCCCCCCCCCTCTCCCCGCCCTGCAGAGTTCCCGCTGCCCTACCAGGCGGAGTTCTACATCAAGAACATGAATGTGGAGGAGATGCTGGCCAGCGAGGTGCTGGGCGACTTCCTGGGCGCAGTGAAGAATGTGTGGCAGCCCTATCGCCTCAACGCCATCAACATCACATCGGCATTGGACCGTGGCGGCCGCGTGCCGCTGCCCATCAACAACCTCAAAGAGGGGTGAGGAGGAGGAGGAGGAACCCTTGAGATATCATATGAGATATGAAATATGTTTAGGATCTTTAGATTCACTGTGGGTGGAGCCTGCTTTAGGTCTTTTAAAAAATGTTGTATGTATTTTTAACATCTATTTTAATTTACATTTAGGGCTTAAGCGACGCAAAGAGTACATTGTTGAAAGACACAGCAATATATCGCTTAATTTGTTTATTTATTTAATGTAATATAATTACAAAATAATATTATCTATGCAGGAGGAACAGCAACGTTTTTAAATGTTATGTTATTTATCAATTTCGTATAGAAGTAGGAGTAAATATAAAACATATTTAAATAAATTAACTACTGCACTACAACTAACTGATACAGAGCCACCCAGTTTAATTTATATTATATTATTTAAGTATTTGAATAATGTATAGAAAATAAATATTTACACAAAGCTAGTGAGAAGAGAATGAAAACACACACACACACACACACACACAAACTACTCCCTCTACCACTTAATTTCCTCTCTCACCCCACCCTGTTTAGTCCTCGGTCGCCCGGCGTCACACTGGGGTTCTAAACTCCAGAATCAGCCGTTTACTGCGCTAATGAAACCTGGCTGTCGTAGATAAATAGATCCACTGGCACAAGGTTAAAAATATTCATTTAGCGCAGCTTGGGGGCAAAAAATAACTTGCAGGATGTGCAGTGTTCATTTGTCTCTTGATGCATTTTGTTATATTAAATTCTACCTGGTTAGATTGAGTAATATAGCATGTAAAAATGGTTTCAACCATGATTATACGTCTGTCTTGGGAGGAACAGAAACCTTACCCAGGGAGATAGTTTGTATCTTGTATTTTATTAAGTATGCATGGCTGTAGCCATTGTGATTTGAATGGGCGGGCCCATAGGGATTTGCATGGACACACACATGGGGACAAGAGACAGGGCAAAGTAAGGAAAAGTAAAAGTTCAAAAACATGAAGCAACATGAAGCAAAAAAAACACACTCCTGCTCCTGGCAGATGCTCCTTAGACATGGAGTCTTGATGTCTTCTTACCTACCTATTGACCTTTGACCTGTGTTTCTTTGCCCCCCCCACCCCTTCTCCGTGCAGTGTGTATGTGATGGTGGGCGCAGGCGTGCCCTTCTCCTCCTGCCTGCGGGAGGTGGAGAGCCCTCACAACCAGCTGCGCTGCAGCCAGGAGATGGAGCCGGCCATCACCTGCGACAAGAAGTTCCGGGCGCAGTTTGACATCGACTGGTGCAAGATCTCCCTGGTGAGGGGTGGGACTACAGACTACAGGAATATAATGACATGAGTTGTTATTGTTTTTGAAAGGTTGGCTTGTCTCAGAGTCTTAAAGTCCTACGCTCTTCCAGTAACAGTAATGAATAAAATGTCATTTGTTTTTCGTGCTTAGTTATTTTTTTTGTTATTTATGGACTTGCCGCTAAATTGCAATACACTGTATTATTTAATGATGTTGTGCGAACTTTAACTTAAGTGAATTTTAAGTCTGCAATGCAAGATTCTTGTTCAGTGATGGGGGGCCATGTCTGTCGCATACTAATCCACTATGTTAGCCTAGGGAAGTATAGGGTAGCATAGTGTAGTGCACCTGCTCTGCAGTCTGCCTGTCGGCATTCCTTGAGCAAGACGCCTAACCCATAGTGCAGTGTTTCTCAAATGGGGGTGGGTATGTGTTGTGCGCCCCTAGGGGTACTTTGAAGGATTGCGGGGGGTACTTTGGAAATCAAAAGACGATGTGAAATAAGGACAATCTGCAGTAGTACAGGATTTACGTGCACAAGCTCCGAGCCCCAGACGGTTAGATCAATAATCTAACAGTCGCACGATGCCAGCAGTGCGAAAGGAGTCAGCTGAGGTGGTTCGGGCATCTGATTAGGATGCCCCCCGGGCGCCTCCCTTTGGAGGTTTTCCGGGCACCTCCAACTGGGAGGAGACCCCGGGGCAGACCCAGAACCCGCTGGAGGGATTATATATCTCGTCTGTCCTGGGAACGCCTCGGGATCCCCCGGGAGGAACTAGAGAGTGTGGCTGGGGAGAAGGAAGCCTGGGGGGCCCTGCTTAGCCGGCTGCCACCGCGACCCGACCCCGGATAAGCGGACGCAAATGGATGGATGGAAATTGATGGATGGACTCAGTAAATGTTACATCAAATTAAACCGTTTTTTTCCAACCCTAATCCCCAGGTGGACATCACCAAGGTGGTGACGGTCCACAACCGCCACCGTCCGGACCCCAACGCGGGGATCCTGGCCGAGTTCGGGGACTATCACCCGCCCTCGGAGTCCCTGAAGAGCCGCGACTACTTCTCCGACTTCCTGGTGACGCTGGCAGTGCCCGCCGCCGTGGCGATGGTCCTGTTCGTCATCCTGGGCTATACCATGTGTTGTAGACGGGAGGGGGTGTAAGTGTTTGTTTTAGGTTTTTTTTACATACAGACACTACATTCACTCTCACATACACACACACACACTGACCTACATACGCAGACTCACACATACACACACACACATTCAAAAGGGATGGGTATCTGCATGTATTCTGTATTCATATTTATATTATTAAAGAGCAGAGTGCCAAGTTGGATATTTTGGGAGAGCAGGGGAGTGTAAGTGAGAGGTTTATTTATATCTAGAAATATAGTTCTTGAATCTTGACTCTTGAATATTTCAGACTAAATTATGAGAAAATTGGAGACACTTTTGAATTGGAAAATCGCAGCTTTTCATTACCATTCAATTGTAACTTTTCGTTTGAACATTTGTTTTTTGTTTTTCCGGACGCAACATTAACGCTCATGCGGTTCAGTCACAGGTTTGTCCTTAAATATACGGCTTCTGTGCGTATCATCCAAGAGGTTATAATACTCCCATCCCAGGCCTACACCACCACCATACTCCACCGTCTTCCAAAGGGCTGGCAGAACCACACCTCCATCTCCACCATCACCACCCACACAAACCACCCCTCAAGCCTCACGAGTCCACTCCAGACCCATGTCTCCTCCTCCATCACAGCCCCACCCGCCACCACCACCACCACCACCCCCTCCCTCGACTGCCCCCGTCTCACGACTCCACGGCACCAAAAGAACTCTGCGCTGCTCTGCGGTTGTCAAAGCGGGAAAAAAACAAAACGATTAGCATTTAATTCAGCCATTTTGTTTTGTTTCTAGGGATAAAAGAAACATGCAAACGCCAGAGTAAGTTTTATCATACCTCCCTCTCCTGTGAATTTTTCTTTCTTTCTCTCTCCCTCTCTTCTGTTTTATGCTTTCCTTTCCCCTTTTTCATATCCTTCTGTCTCCTGTCTATCTACTTTCACACCCCCCTTCCCTCCCTCCCTCCCTCCCTCTCTCTCCCCCCTCCCTCCCCTCTCCCTCCCTCCCTCCCTCTCTCCCCCCTCCTGCTTGGTTTAGCTTCTCCATCACCATGCGACAGCATTTCTCCATCCCTCCACTCACGCGCTCGTCCAGTCTGTCAACACCCATCCATCCATCCAATGGGCTGCTCCAAAAAGAAAAAAAAAGAATTGATTGACAGTCGACAGGGAGTTAACCTCGCTATACTCATGTGGAACGTCACGAATATGACTGAGAAGTCCTTTAGAACTTGGAGAGATTGCCTTGGTGTGCAACGGGGGGGGGGGGGGGGGTGCAGGCTGTGTGTGCATGGCGTGCATGCCCTCCACGGCGGATACAACACTGTGTCTGATGCTCTTTACTCTTTACGCAGTGTGACGTGGCATAAGTCAGGTGACCCGACGTTTTAAGGGCACGCGAACGCATTCACGCTGAAGTCGTGTTGAAACGTAGGGCTGTGTCGGCGGTTTTCATGACCTTTTTTATTTATTTTTTGCTCTGTCTTTTGCTCCTTTGTGCACACGAATCTCGCTGGCTCTTGAAACAGAAAAGGCATCATCTGCATGCCAGAAGCTACATGCATTTTTGGTTATTATAATTCTTCCAATGTTTAATCAAATCAGTATTTCTTTTCTGTAACCGTTTCAATGAAATGGGGCATATTTTATGACCAGGTGTGAATGTGATTAGACATGACAAGCAGTTTCAAAATTGTCGTGTGACTAAAATTGCTGCCATCACAAGTGGGAGTGGCCATATCTCAGATGTATCCACCCAGATGTATTACGAATAGCTCCAT
This sequence comes from Coryphaenoides rupestris, assembly GCA_002895965.2. Classification (NCBI taxonomy): domain Eukaryota; kingdom Metazoa; phylum Chordata; class Actinopteri; order Gadiformes; family Macrouridae; genus Coryphaenoides; species Coryphaenoides rupestris. The sequence goes on from PIJE02000507.1 coordinate 234,381, forward strand.
CTACAAACCTGTTCCCAGTGGTCTCTGTACAAACTGGTAGGCTGATCTATCCATCATATATCATCGAGGCGGACATGCTCCCACTTTTTGTCACATGACATTATTATACGGCTCGTGATGGCTAATCAATCCTGCGCACACCTGCTGGTAAGATAGGGTCCCGTTAATCGATGATCCGATAATCCAATGAAATCAGGACCAAATCAAAATGACAAAAGCGTCATATCTGGACAACAATGCGTCCCTCTCATCTCTCCACTAACCACTTCAGTTTTCTCTTTTTCAAAACTACCAGCGATTAAAAAAGAAAAATGGACAACAACAACATGCCCAATGTCAAGTAGCATAACCCCGGCTCCTCCTCCTCCTCCTCTGTGTGTGTGTGAGCAGCATTCAGCTGGTGCACCACAGCGCCATCCAGAAGTCCTCCAAGGAGCTGCGGAACATGTCCAAGAACCGGGAGATCTCCTGGCCGCTGTCCACGCTGCCCGTCTTCCACCCGGTCAGCGGGGAGGTGGTGCCGCCGCTCCACCCGGACACCTACGAGACTACCAGCATGCCCCTCATGCAGGCGCAGACGTAAGGGAGGGGTTCACGCCGAGGCTGTGTGTAGACATGGCACCGACACACACACACACAGACAGGCTGTGTACGCATCACTGGCATAGACGTGTGTGTGCACACACACACACACAGATGAACACACACACATGCTGTGTACGCGTCACTGACATCCACACACACACACACACACACACACACAAATATAGACAGACACACACACAGTGATGAACACACACATGGATTTACACATGTACACACACACACACAGGCGCGCACACAGGGATGAACACACACAGATGTACACACACACATACACACACTGATGTGTACACATGTATGCACACAACTGCACACACACACACACACACTGATGTGTACAGTACCGGCTTTCCCATAACGCGCATAACGTGATGCGTGTGGGGCCCCCCATTGCTAGGGGCCCCCGAGATCCGGTGGCGCGCACACACACACACACTGCAACTACAGCAACTGTATTATATATAAGTTGGTTGTCACTTTATATTTGTTCAATTCATTATTTTGCACTTTAATAATTGCATTACTTTTGTACTTGGGGCCCCAGCTTCATTCTGTGCTTGGGGCCCCCAAAAAGCTGGAGCCGGCACTGGATGTGTACACACGTATCCACACACATACACACACACCGATGTGTACACATGTATGCACACACACGTATGCACACACACCCACACAAACACACATGCATGTGTACACAGAAACAGGACAATGGACGGACAGTCATTCAGTCTCCCCACGTGCATTCTTGATTTAGCGGTGGGCGCTCACATACTGGTGCTCATTAGCAGGGGTGGGGGGTGTAGGGGTGGTGGGGGGCGGTGTAAATATAAGGCTTATAGGCGGCGGCAGCGCGGTGGGAACGTTGCAGCCGGGACAAAGCTGTCATTGTATACTGTTGTTCTGGACGGGCCATGTTTACAGCAGAGGCCTCGCAGCAAATACGTTAAAGCCTCCGTTAAGCACTGAGGCCCGAGCTCCGGTCCCATGACCATATTTACCGTAATATCCTTAATATGCGCACTACGCTAGCCCATGTGTGCTTATTTCCTCTTCCTTGTTTCAGAAACCTGCAAAACCAGATTACGATACCGCAGCAGCGCCCATCAGGTTGGTTACAGCTTACACTTGTATGTGTGTGTGTGTGTGTGTGAGAGAACAGTGCCTTGGCTGAAACTCCATCATTAGGATGGATTTTGTGTGACGTGATAAAGATCAGACACATTCTTGGGGCGATGTGATTTTGTGGTCGCCATGAGGAATGTTCGCCTTTGTCCCCTTTCCTTCCTTAAAATAAGAAGAAAAATGTCGAGAAAATCAGAAAGAATCTGTATAATTGCATATGGTGGTATATACACCATAGCGAGGAGTGTGTAAGAGCGCCCTCCTGTGGTGGTTGTGTGGAGCTGCATGCATGTTGCGCTCTCTCAGTGCTGACCTGTGCTGCTCTGCTTGTCCATTCACTGCTGCTAACAAAAGGAGATAGTTATGCAATGTCGACGTTTCGGAGGCTGGAGGTGGGTGTTCTGCTCTTCTTTTCCACCCTTCCTCGTACAACGCATGCCAAGCTGTAGTCCCCGAACACAAAATGTCGCCTGAATGACGAAAACAGTCGTAAAATGAGTCTTATAGTGTACGTGTTCTTAAAGGAGCCCTATTATACCACCAGGTGTGAGCCTGATTAGTCATCACAAGCTGTTTCAAAGATGTCATGTGACTAAAATTGTCATTGTGACAAAGTGACATCACAAGTGGGAGTGTCCAGTGTCCACCTCGATGTAAACTGACAAAATCAGACTACCAGCACACCCAGTGGACTGTGCCAACTGGTAAACTGGTCTAGTCAGCATATATCTAGGTGTACACTCCCACTTGTGATGTCACTTTGTGACTTTAGTCACATGACAATTTTGAAATGGCTCGTAATGGCTAACCACGCTCACACCTGGTGGTATAATAGATGTAATAATAATAGATATTTAACAGATAATAGATAAATAGTTCAAATTTTCCCATCGCATGAAGTGAAAAAAAAACCCCAACTCATGACTCCTAATGTGTAACGTTCCTTGAGTGTCGCTTAATTCGGCTAATTGTTTGTCCTCGGCTTCCAGGTAAATGGTATTCCTGAGGAGCGGAAGGTGGCGGAGGCGCTGAACTTGTGACCAGGGTGGAGCGAGCGCTACAGCGAACTGCTAACAACACCGTCCACGTGGTTCTCTTGTTACATTCATGCCATTCTGCATGCCACACACACGCTCTTCATGTGCCCAGAAGAACCCAGTGTCCCGTTTTAATTTTAATATTTTTTTAACAGTAAAAATAAAAAAAGGGATAAATATGTCCGTATGAGAGAATTAAATATATTATATTACTGTCATGGTTTACAAAGCTACGAAAGCAGATTTTAAATTAACATGTATATGTGTTTATGCATTAGTTGTTTTTTTTATTCTACTTGACGCTTCTTGCACAATGGACACGGATGTTGCATTAACAGGTTGTGTGTCTTAACTATTTCCCAGACAGTAAATCCTTTTTAAACAAACTCCGCCTTCGGGATTCAACACACACACACACAAAGAATAAACAAGAATAAACCAGCACATTTTTTTATGAAGTTATGTGTTATTAACAATATACAATAAAGTTGGTTTTTTTTAATAAATAAAATGAATACATTTCACATTAGGACACCACAAAAGAAAAACATAATCTTTCAACAAGGCTCTGTGTGAGATTATAAATAGTTGTTGCTCGTACAAATGAGCTACAAATAAAATTGTAAAATAATAGACAATAATTTGTGATCAGAGATAACGAGCCATAAAGAGTCCACTAATCGAATCAAAGCATCAGGGAGTTCCCTGCCAAGCCAATGGGAGGAGGCGAAACTGCAGTAATACATTATTTTTGTATCTACCAAACCCTTTGTTGGTCAATGGATTATGGCGCTTGAGGGGGGGCTCAACTTTGTTGTCTGGATCAATCGGAACCGGTTGGTGTTATTTACACAAGGTAAACGCAGGGATGAGACGCCTGCCGGTCTACCTTTGGACCGTTGTTCAAATGGCCGTTTAGATCAGATTTTATATCTGCCAAGCCTTTGGAAACACAGTAAAAGAGAGTGACGAAATAACACACGGTATACACACGGCTGTAGCCTTGTTGTACCAGTCAGGGAGTTTCTCTCTCTTCTCCCCCCCAGGTAACGTGAATTCATGTGTTCCACTTTTGGCAATTTGCAAACCTCCCGTGGCAGAGAGAGACGTGTAAAACCTGCTGTTGGGGCAATAAAATAAAAAAGTACATTACAAAAATGAAAAAGGGCGATCGAGCAGTGAGTCAGAGCTACGGTTTAAGGGGTCACAGCCCACAGGACCTGGGTGGGGGGTGGTTCAGTCAACTTGACAACAGAACACGGCGCATCCATTCAAGTGTCCCATTTCAGTCACCCACGGAGCGAACCGCCCAACACACAAAAGCAATGCAAACAGTGGCCTTCCTATGACAGCCCACAATGAGAGGAAGTGGCTTGTCAACATATGCAAAACAAATCCAGTGCATTTTCTTGATAGACCGGGAGTCCAGTATATTTTAAACAACATCACTGAAAAGAATTGGACCAAAACAAGAAAGAAAAAGTGTAAGTAAACGTGCTGTGACACACACACACTTTACAAAGACTCCTACACAGTGTGTTCTAGCTTGGTGTGTTGCGGGGGGGAAACAAACCACTCCTATATAATACTTTGCTTTACAACAGCAGTCATGGGAGCAAAAACAAATCTACAAAACAAAACCCTGTATAAAATATGACCTTAATTTAAATCTTTAAATACTGTACATGTCACATAGTAGACACTCACTCCCGCCTGTCGTTACAAGGCAGAGACTTTGCTAAAACGAACAAGCAATGCTAAAACAAAAAAGGAAATAAAACAAGCTATTATCGTTGTTGTTGTTGTTGTTGTTGTTGTCATTGATGTGCTCTGTATAAAACTTCATATCGTAGTGTATTTTCTCGCTGGCTGGTTTCCTTATGGTCGTGATGATGAGCTGGCCGTCCGTCTTTGATTGCTTGAATACCTAAATATGTAAACGGTGATGAGACACTTGAGTCGCGTCTTCAAAAAAGAAAATGGCGATGTACTATACCACACACAAACACACACACACAGACAGCACAGTGCGTGGACGTGTGAGTGTGCAGTGATGGATGCACTTTGTTTTTTTATATTCGTGAGTTCTTGCCAAGCGGAAGCAACTTCGTGAAAATTCACACTGCAAGCATGAGGTTATAAACGTTGAAACCAGGGGACAGTTTTGTCTTGAGTCTCCCTCTGTCCTATTAGTCTTTATAGATGGCTACCGCCAGGGTATTTAGTTTGCTTTCCGAACCGTCTTTAGAAGATAGGTCAGAAAGGTCCCTCCCCCTCAGGGGTGTGGCCCCCCCGCCCCTCTCCATATCTTCAGTGTACAACTCCTGTCGCCTGTCCTTCACCATAGTGGTCAGGGAGAGAGAGCTCACCACACAGAGAGAGAGAGAGATCGTGCTCAGACACGGAACGCCTCCGTCTCGCCTCCAAGCCAGGTCCACCAATCAGAATCCTCAGGCCTCATACCCCGCCTCCCCCCTCAAACCCGCCTTCTTTCCTAGTGGTGAAAAATGTCGCCGTACCCGCTAGTGCCACGTGGGAATCCGACGGACACAATGGTGATGGGTGGGCGGGGTGGGGGTGGAGTGGTTGGGGGTGGGGGGGGAAGGGGAACGGATGAAAGAAACAAATGGAGGGGCACCGAGCTCCACCCCCCCTTGCCCCCTCAGGCCGCCCCGGGCAGGGCGGAGCCGGCGCCGCCCCCCGTGAGCACCAGCACGGGCAGGGCCACCAGCCCGGCGGCCACCAGCCTCCTGAGCAGTGCGCCCGTGTCCTTGGGGATGGCCACCTGCGCCAGGTCATTGGTGATCTGGGAGATCTCGTGCGCCACGCACACGAACACGAAGCTGCTCACCAGGACGTTGAGTGAGGGCGCACCCGGGATCAGCACCAGGACGCCCTTGGTGTCCGCCGCCAGCCAGATGTGGTACTGGCAGATGAACAGCTGGGGGGGGGGAGAGACAGAGAGAGAGGAGGTTAAAGTACTGTGTGTAGGAGGAGTGGGAGAGTGTTAAGTAGTGAGTGAAGGAGGAAGGGAGTGAAAGTGTAAGGAAGTGAATGAAGGTGTGAGGAGGTAGTGAGTGAAGGTGTGAGGAGGAAGAGAGTGAAGGAGGGAGTGAGTGAAAGGGTGAGCGAAGGGGAGAGAGAGTGAAGGAGTGAGGGAGGGAATGAGTAAAGAAAAGGTGAGTGAATGAGTGAGGGAAAAGTGAGTAAAGGAGTGAGGAGGAGGTGAGTGAGAGGGAGTCATTGAGAGGGCAGTGTAGCAGAGCCATAAGAACCACTACTGGCCCGGTGCTAATGTGTGCGTTTCGGTGAGCGTGGTCACGGTCCAGCAGACCGGTATGTAACACCACATGCCCTCTCGCACATAAACCCTAATCTCACGCGACGCGACCCCCGACCGTGGGGAGTTCAAAACATTCCACAAAACCAGCCTACCTCCAAGGAAATCTTCCCGAACCACGCAAAGAACGAGCTGTAGACGGAGCGGGCGTAGCCTGGAATGTTCCTGATGAGGATGAACGACAAGATCTGCAGAAACAGAGAAAGAGACAGCGAGAGAGAGAAGAGATCCACCAGTCAGAGCACGCAGAAACTCTGTCTATAATGGGCTTGGTCACACACACACACACACACACACACACACACACACACACACACACACACACACACACACACACACACACTCACACTCACACTCACACTCACACTCACACTCTCTCAGTCCCTCACATGAAGGGAACAAAATAGTCTGCTTGCAACCACTTTAATCTAGGGGACGCCATCTTCCACCCCAAGAGAGAACCTCCCTCGGTACAACCCAGCCTTAATGGAGGATAATGAGTATAATCCACATTACTGGAGGAAACGCCTTCAGAAGACTTTTCCAACCCGCGACGGGGCAGAGCCAGAGGGGGGGTATGCAGGAGGCAGTGGGATCAATAGCGTTAATAATTACTGGAGGTAAATATTTGAAAAGAGAACAAAACAATGGCTTTACATTTACATTTACATTTAGGGCATTTGGCAGACGCTTTTATCCAAAGCGACTTACAAAGAGTACATTAGTTGAAGGAGAGGCAGCTTTAAATGACAGTAGATATTGACTGAGGGCCAGGGGCGTGTGTGTGTGTGTGTAGGGCTTGCACAGAAAAGTCAACTAATCGACGCGTCGACGTCACTACCGCAAGTCGACGCCTACCGGGAGACGTCGACGCGTCGTTGACCACGTGATTTTACACTTTAAGATATTTGGCGGACAAATGCGGTGGCCGGTGGGGGGGGAAGGGGTGCCCAATACGTTGATCGCGATCGACCGGTCGATCGCAAAGGAAGTCCGGGTAGATCGCATGAATCGGATGAATGATAAGAGAATGTAGTGGGGACGCTGGGAACATGTCCCCACCGATATCCAGCGATATCCATCCCCCCCCCCCCCCTCCCCTCGTCAGAACCACGAATTAACGGAGCCCCCCCCCCCCCTTTATATGAATTATACTCGGGATATATTCAGCATTTTTAGTGTAGGTAGATCATCTTGGTCATTTTAAAAGTTGAAAAAGTGTGGGCACCCCTGAATGAAGAGATTTCGCACGGCTGTTTGCTCAGAGGATACTTTTTTTTTTTTTTTGGACAGCCCGTCGACTTGAAAAAAATTTCTGAAGTCGTGCAACCCCCAACACACACACACACACACACACACACACACACACACACACACACACACACACACACACACACACACACACACACACACACACACACACACACACACACACACACACACACACACACACACACACACACACACACACGTACCTGCACCACTGAGATGTAGGGATGCATCTCGTTACACTCTGTCTTGTTTTTGCAGCTGCTCGCCCATATGGAGTACGTCTACGGAGACAGAGAGAAACAAACACAAGGACTTGAGCGCTCCGGTAGTAGTACTTTTCCAGAGTAAATGGCGGGCTAGAGAAGAGGCTCTGGAAGAAGCCCTGGAGCACCGGGCGAGAGAGAGCGAGAGCGAGAGAGAGCACACACACACAAAAAGGGCGTGGCGTCATGCCAATGGAACTGGGGTGTGTGTGTGTGTGTGTTTTGTGGCTGGCTTAATTGGCCTCACCTGGCACAGTTAAGAGTCTGGGGGGGGTGGGGCTGCATGCCTGTGGTGTATTGGCTAATCAGTGCAGTACAGGCTAAGGATGCCCCCCCCCCCACACACACACACACACACACACAAACAAACAAGGACTTGAGCGCTCTGGTAGTCTTTTCCAGAGTAAATGGCGGGTTAGAGCAGGCCAAAGGAGCCCCAGACCTTCGTGGCCGTGTGTGGGGTAGGTAGGCTGGCTGGCCTGGATGGGCGTATGGGTGGGTGGCTGGGTTTGGGCGGGTGACGTACCATGAAGGAGACCACGGAGAGGAAGAGGAGCAGGTTGGAGACCCGGGCCGAGAAGAGGGCTTCCCCCCGGCCTTCGCTCAGGCCCTGGCACTTCTGCAGCACCAGGTAGACGAAGGCGAACAGCATGCCGTGGATCACCGCCTGCGCCACACAATGAGAACGAATGAGAAGTCGCCACAGTTGCGTCGGTCAATGAGAATGATGCACGCCTCATACATTCGGAGCCAAACTAGGGTGCTTATTCTGTCATGATAGCATGTAAGCGGCTTTTTATTATTTTAGGGAATTAGTCAGTTAGATGAAAGAGTACCGTATTTTTCGGACTATAAGGCGCACTTAAAATCCTGTAATTTTCTCAAAAATCGACAGTGCGCCTTATAATCCGGTGCGCCTTATGTATTAACCTCGAACCGATTTTATGTGGTACACGGCGCTCAAAAATCTGTCAAACCGCACCGCTTGATGGATTGTCGGCGCATTACGGCTACCGCATAGAGGACTGCGCGGGCCTGGAAAGTAGGCCCTAGCCCGGCCCTGGCCCGAGAGAGTGAGGCCCCAGCCCGGCCCGGCCCGCCACATTATTAGAACTCTCAGGCCCGAATTAAGCCCGACATGTTTTTAACCTCCCATATTTGCGACTAATGTCGCAAGCTAGACTTGTTGCCCAGATGCGACAAGTCTAGTTATAGACGTCCGATCTTATTTGAGCACTTTAAATGGCATAAGTGGTTATATTTAGTTTCATTTCAATTTTAAGTTATTTTAGGAAAATGTTTGAAGCATTTTGTAGGCAGTTAAATAATTTTTTTATTTTCTGAAGTGAGTGACGAGCAGCTGCGCGGCGATTAACAGTTGATCCATTCGCTACATATCAGATCAATGTTGAATAGGCTACTACAAATTATATCCCAGTGAATAGGCTACAAAAAACAACTCAACACTTAAAGCGTATATCAGTGTTTATTATTAAACGTAGCCTATAAAAAACCATTGGAACAATAAGCACACGGAAGTGCGGAGAAACAGTTACGCTATTATTAACAGAGAAAACAGCTTGTCTTACCCGAGTAAGCCTTGACTAAAATAAAATTCACCAAAACAGGCCATTCCAAGAATAATAATAATCAAAGGCGTATTTTTGTTTTGGACATTGGTGGGGACATCACAGATATTGCGTCAAGGATGCGCAATTACGCAACCGTGAGGTGTGGATATTGGTGGGGACATGTCCCCAGCGTCCCCACTAAATTCTACGCCCATGATAATAATAAAAAAACGTCCAATCACACAAAAACAGTCAGCCGCTTAACATGGCAACATGTCTTTTTAAGTCACTTTGCATCATGAAGGAAAAGAATCGCATCCACGGTTTCAGGGGCCAGTCCAGTCCTCCTCTCCTCTATTACTCTTCCAGTGGCGCTGAACGCACGCTCACTGCTGCTGCTGCTGCTGCTGGTAATAAAGCCTCTTTGAATTTAATTGAATTTAATTGAGAGAGAGAGAAAAAAAAGCCAGATCCCGGCCCGTATCAGAGCTAATGATGGGATAATTGGCCGAGGCCCGACCCTCGGGCTGTCGGGCTTTCGGGCCCCGGGCTCCATTGCAGGGCTCTAATCCGGTGCGCCTTATGTATGAAAATAGACCCGTTCATTGACAGTGCGCCTTATAGTCCGGTGCGCCTTATAGTCCGGTGCGCCTTATGTATGAAAATAGACCCGTTCATTGACAGTGCGCCTTATAATCCGGTGCGCCTTATAGTCCGGAAAATACGGTAATTAATCTCAATTAGATGTGACCAATTTCGACTCAATTTGGATACCTTCATGGAGATTTGCACGTACCATTTACTATTTAGTCATTTCCCAGACAATGCTAACCTAAGCGTGCTAGAGTGACTTGCAGATAACCTCGTCATTAAGGAGCGGTTAAGGCTTATGTGTCTTGGCCCCAATGTTGTTGACCGACATGATGCAGAGATTGCGGTGTCGAAGCCAGCTCCCCAGCCGGTGGTGTTCTCAGTGTGTCGTCATCATGGGGTGATTCATTATTATTGGTTCGGTCGCGCACTTACAAACCGGTCCAGCTTCCACCGGAACCACCACTCGTGGATGCTGCCGTTGAGTTCGAACAGCTTGGAGACGGGCCACATGGAGAAGAGGCTCTGGAAGAAGCCCTGGAGCGCGCACACACACACACACACACACACACACACACACAGAGAGACAGAGAGAGAGAAAAAAAAACAACACAAAAAGGGCATGGCGTCATGGCAATGTCACAACCAAACTGCCTCATGCCAATGGAACTGTGGGTGTGTGTGTTTGGTGGCTGGCTGGCCAAATTGGCCTCACCTGGCCCAGTTAGAGTCTGGGAGGTGTGGGGCTGCATGCCTGTGGTGCATTGGCTCATCACACCAACACACGCACACACATACACACCCACCCACACACACACACACAGGGTGTCTGCAGGTATCAATAAGTTAATTTTAAGACTTTTTAAGACATTTTTAATGCCACCAAGAATGAAATTTAAGACCAAACTTGCAACAAAAATAAACATGAAAAGTGAAAGATACACTTCGCAACTGAGTATGTAATATTGTCAAGAATGAAGTTAGCAGAAGTGGTTCTGGTATTCCACAAACCACCGGATGCTCTTGAAAGGGAGCAGTACGCCTAGACAATGGGTGATATTTTCAGGCTGTTACTCATCGCTAACGCTAGCTGTGGAAACTGTGCCGAACGGAGCAATTGGAGTCTGCTGGTGTGCTCTTGAATATTGTTTGTGCTTCTCGCTTTGCATATGGGATTCTACCGCCCTGAATCCCATTGTACCAAGCTTGAAACATTTGCGACATTTTCAAGTTTCAAGTATTTTATTGTCACTTCACAATTTACACGTGAGTATAAGCAGTGAGTGAAAAACTTTTTGTGCAAAACGCCCGACAGCCGACAGTAATTATAAAGGAATACAAAATAGAGTAAAACTACAAAATAGACCCGCAGACACCCTGCACACACAAACACAAACAAAGAATGCAACAAAGAATGCTACAGCCTCATGCCAAACGAATCAATTACCATGGCGGCTATAGGCTCACCTCCGAGTTGGCAAAGTAGCAGATGAACAACAGGAGGCAGAGTAATTTCGTCAGGACCCCAAGGTGCCACATGCCACTGCCTGCTCGAAACAAAACAGAAAAATGAAAACAAAACATGCAGGCATATTTGTCAGTGAATATTCTCCACACTAGGATTTCTCTGCAAGCCAGAACCTGTGACGTTTTTCTGTGCATCTGACTTTTAACTGGACATTTTTTGCTCCAGATACAAACGACTGAAGTAAACAGTGGATTTCAGACACCATGACTGAATTTTAGTTAATTCTGAAAAATGTATCCAGTTTAGAGGTTTCCATAACCTCCCACACAAAGGTCCCTGCTTTGCATCTGGAGCCATGTGTGTGTGTGTGTGTGTGTGTGTGTGTGTGTGTGTGTGTGTGTGTGTGTGTGGTACCGTTGGCCTTCTTCTGGAGGACCTGGGGCCACAGGGCCAGCGTGGCGTAGATGATGACAAACCAGACGGTGACCAGCGGCACAAAGTAGTAGAACTGGTATGGCCGGTCCATCACAACACACAGCACCAGCACCAGAAAGTTCAGACGGAACAGCACCTGAGCACCAACACACACACCATCAATGTATAGAAACCATAGTATATATAAATAAATATAATCAAACACAGTCTCTGAATTTAAGAGCATAACTTAATCAAACTCTAGGACATACAATGAAAAGCCAAGAACACCGTATCAATTGCCTTAGTTTTTACAAACAAGCAATGTGCTTTTGTGAAAATGGTAAAATGGTAAAATGGTATATGTAGAGTTTGATTGTTAAACAAACTACCATATACAGAACACATTCTCTGTAGCTCAATGTACCTCTCCTCATGCTAAACCTTTGCATGTTGTCACAGCTGAGAGAGAAACGAGAGTGCGAGAGCGAGCGCCGGTGTTGATTCTAGGATTATCTGGCACAACAAGGCCCTGGCGGGGTGAACTCACCTGGCACACTCTGTAGAGTCCAAAGTCTCCCTTGAGCCAGAAAAAGGAGAAGTGGCCGTAGCCCGTCTGGAAGAGGTAGGCCGCCACCAGCACGCGCACGTGCATGTACACGGGAATGAACTGCAACGCGACAACACAACACGTACAACAACAACAGAAATCAGTGATTAGGCAACAGAGAGGAAACGCTCCAGAGAGGAAGAGGAAAAGGGGGGGGGGGGGGGGGGGAGGGGGTGAGGAGGAGGTGGAGGAGGAGAAGGAGGTACTCACGGCGCTGGCACCAGATATGTGGTAGATCAGGATGACCAGCTGCATCCAGCCCTTCCACTCGTCCGTCTGCTCACGGTTTAGCACCTTGGTCTGTGGGGCAGATGGGGACGCGGCAGCCGTTTGGTTATACATTATACCACACACACAAGGATCCACCAATAAAAATTAATAAATACCACACGTTTATCACAGCACTTTCATAAATCGTCAAGTTGCTGAGTCTGTCAAGCGCCCAAACGAAGGTGCCAAGTAAAAACAGAGGCGCGCGTCTTAGACAATTTGAAATGAAACCTTCTTAGAACAGAGTGCGACTGTTTTAAGTGATGAGGTCTATGCCCTTTTATTTGAATGAATGATGGTGTTTGGTCTACCATTGTTTATGTTTGTTCTTCACTTTTTGCTATTTCCCAATAATTCTGTTTTTGTACTCATTTTACTTACTACTTAACTTGTACTGTAATTCTTTAACAGATTATACTATGCTTTCAATCTTGATGTACACTCAGGTCTCTCTTGAAAATGAGATTCTATCTCAATGGGATTCCCCTGATAAATAAATGGAAAATTTAAATTGAAGTGTAACAAAGTGCAAACATCTGGACATCCCCTCCCCTCCCCCACCTCACCTCCACCCCCTCATCTTCCTCACCTCCTTGCTGCTCTCGCTGAAGAAGAGGCCGAGCACGAAGACGTACACCAGCGGCACGAAGAAGGTGGCGTGCGTGTAATGTTTCTGCTCCTTCATGAAGGCGTCTGCGCGGTCGCACAGGTAGAAGTACGCCATGATGATGCCCATGCGGCACAGCGCCCGCAGTGCCGCCGTGGCTCCGCCCAGGGGCCCCGTCACCGGCACCGTGGCAGGCTTCCTCTCCTCCAGGCTCTCCACGTCGGCGTCGGGGGGCACGGGCCGGGGCCGGGGATGGGGGTGGTACCGGCGGCGGCTGTAGCCCAGCCCGTGCAACGCTAGCAGCGCCAGCGCAGAGCCCAGGAAGACGCAGGCGGCCAGCTTCTGCAGCGGGCTGGGGGGCCGTGGCCGCTGGCAGCAGGAGCCGTCGATGGGCCGCGTGTGCTTGTTGCACACGGCGTTCATCAGTACCATGGCGCCCTGGCAGGGGTGGTGGGGGGGGGGGAGGGAGGCGTTGGGCGTCAACGGCAGCGTTCCCCTTTGTAGACTGTTGAAACGCATGCAAATGCCGGTGTTGCGACAACGCATTGTAAACGACGCAAAAGATATTTGCGTGCGTCTTTGTTTGTCGACAGGCTTTGAAGTCTGGCCTTTGACCCATTCTTTCTTACTTTGTTTGTCGTCATTGAAGTTAACCAATAGCTCTACAACAGAAGTTCTACAACAACAGCTCACCTGGACTCTGCATAACCCCACCCCCCCCGACTCTCCTAAACCCTCACACTAACTTGCGCGTTTGTACGTCTTGGCATTATTAATAGTACTTAACATTGTTTAGCATATTGTATGTTCTTAGATGTTCATGCACTCAGAATGGCACTTATCCGAGCTATGACATTCTGTGAATGTCAGCATATAATAATGTATATTTTAGTACATTGATTTATATGTGTACTGCTCACCTGGACATTTTGTTTGTATATTCCATTTCATTTTATTTTATTCTTATTTTACACAAAATTTATATTTATAGTTCTATTTCTATTTTGCTAGCTCTACTTCTATTTTGTATTATTTTATAATTACTGTCGGCTGTCGGGCGTTTTGCACAAAAGGTTTTTCACTCACTGCTTATACTCACGTGTAAATTGTGAAGTGACAATAAAATACTTGAAACTTATGCAGGCAACCTAGCAATTAAGAAACATGTTAGTCTAGCAACGAGAAATTAGCCTTGCAACTATGAATGCTTGAAACCTGCTCTATTACTTCATGTAACACGGCAATATATTGCCGTCTCCTTCAACAAATGTATCTTTGTAAAGTCGCTTTGGATAAAAGTGTCTGCCAAATGCCCTAAATAAATGTACATGTAAATTAGTCACCAGAACTGCTTTACAGCCCACATAGATTTGTTTAATATCCCCCAATACCCCTGAGTGAGCCCACCCCACGGACCCCACCCACCACGTTGCGGGTGCTGTCGGGCAGGTGCAGGCCGTCCGCCGATTGGCCTATGGTCTCCATGGCGGCCAGGCGAGTGGCGGCCAGCAGCTTGACGCGGTCCCCAGGGTCGCGCCCGCTGCCGTTGAGCGCCGCCGCCGCCGCCTGGTTGTACAGCTCCAGCTGCCGGTTGGTGATCATCTTCCGGCCCTCACTCAGCGCCGCCTCATTCACCGGGTCTGGAGGGGTGGGGCAAGGGGGCGGGGGAGCGAGGGAGAGGGAGAGTGATGGGGAGGGGGTGGGGGGTGGGGGTGGGTGTTGTAAGTAGGTAAGTAAAGTGTATTTATATAGCACCTTTCACAGACAAAGTTGCAATGTGCTGCACATGAGTAAAATAAAAACATCACATCGTAAGAAACAATAAAACATAAAAACGTAGAGATATAAGAAATACAAAGAAATACAGACAAGAGGCTAGAGAAAGGCCAGTCTGAACAGATGAGTCTTTAGCTGCTTTTTAAAAATGCACTGTCAACTGAGACTGCAGATCTTAAGTCCAGTGGAAGGGCGTTCCACAGTGTAAGGTGCCACAATTTCAAAGGCGAGAAGGTGAGAAGGAGAAAGAAGAAACACAAGGATATACATAACAACAGCAGTAGATCACCGGAGTGAACCGCACTGGAATGATTTCATAAACAAACAAAAACATTTCATTCGGTTCAACACTTTTATTCCGAAGTGCCTTACCACACACACACGCAGATGCACGCGCACACACACTTAAACCTGCGCTCACCCTGCAGGACCCAATACACCTCGCCGTCCTCCGCTAGCCTCTCCAGGGGCGTGGCCATGGCAGTCAGGTTGAGCCGGTACTGCTGCAGGGTCTCGCTGCTGCCGCGGTGGAGCTTGATGGACCACTGCAGGAGGAGGAGGAGGAGGAGGAGGAGGAAGAAGAGGAGACGACATGGAATTAATCAACATTATGCTGATGATGATGATGATGGAGACTCAGCAGAGAATGTGCTGCTGGAGCGATTCTTCGACGGGGATGTTCTAATTATTATAATTTTACTTTTTAAAATGTAAACATACCGCAGCAACTCCGAGCACGATGACATCTGGCTTCAATGATCGGTCCTGTGGTGTGGAAAAGATGGGTGGGGCGGGGGAGGGGGGAAAGAGAGGAAAATCTGAATCGTAAAGAAAATTCACCTTGCAGCAGCATGTGGTGTTGACATTCCCGGCATTCCCGGCGGTGGTGAGGAACACACCTTGAAAGAAACAGCCCCCTAGCCCCCTCCCCCTCCCCACCTCTACTCACCTGAGTCCATGATATCAAGCGATCTTTCATAGAGTCATTGGCCTCTGGATGCCAGAAGAAGTTCTATAGATGCAAGGCAGGCAGATGTATGGTATTATATTTTGTTAAGCATTCACAGATCTCTCCCTCTCTCTCGCTCTCTGTACCTCAACATATATTTACTTTATTCGTATACAATGTCAGTGGAGTGGAGAGATGGGAAAATTTGGGACAATTTGGGAATTAGTCTCACCACGTTGACTGAGGAAGCGTCATCGTGAAAGGGGATGTCTTCATGCTGTGGACATGAGGAACAAAACGACAGCGAAGGTCAGGCACTTCCTAGTTTTGTTCACAACCAACATCTGTCAGTGCAGTTTGAATAATTAGCATTTACCCAAATTCCTTGTGGCAACATTTGTTTAGCGATGCAGTGAAATCTGCATCCCCTGGCCGAGTTTTGCATATTATTTTGTTTCTGTCATACACTTTTGTGTCAGGCTCTACCTTGATTCTGTCTTCCTTACACTCTGGGTCGATTATCCTGACGAAGGCGTAGAATAGCTGCCTTATTCTGGAGTCACCCAAAAAAGCCACTCTCTTGTCCGTGAGACAGCTTTTAGAATCACTGTACAACCAAAGGAAAGTGCATACAGTCACGTGAAAACAAGATGCCATCTTAAAATCTAGCAACACGCATTATGTTCTATTGCATTACATTATTCCGATATATGAAATTAATGCAATGCATTAAGCCCCTATCGCTGCAGGCTGGTGTGTGTGTGTGTGTGTGTGTGTGTGTGACTCACGTGCTTTTGTACTTGTGCATCATGCAGCCATAGGGCTGCCATACGTTCTCCCCTAAATACCGTCCGCTGGACAGCAGCCAGTCACATGTGTCTGCGCCTGGAGATACAGTAGGACACAAAGAGACTACCAGTTAAACCCATTAACAACAACACACCCACCAGAACCCCCCCCCCCCCCCCCCTTCATCTGATCATCTTATCCCGTGGTGCTGCCTGAAATAGGCAGGCTGCACAAAAGAAGCTCTCATGTGTTGAAAACACTGACCCTAGACAACGCTGCATTCAATTTGAAGCTGTTGACATGTTGACATTGTTGTGCGAGGGTATATATCGTTTCGTTTTATATACGTTTTCACACGCAGCGACATTATGTAAATAATATGTTCGTGAATGCCTTGGATTATATGACAATATGGTTGCCATTACTACTACTACTACCACAGTATTACAATGCATTGCATGCAGCTCAATTATCCAATTAAGTCAAAGCATTACAACAGTATGACTTCAAAGGGACGGTGGAACGGTGCTTTATGAATGAACGCATCGAGGCTACGTGCTGTAGTGTGTAACCCACTGGACGCTGTGCTCACAACACAACACATAAAGGGGAACTTGTGATGTGTAGACCCCCACGTTTTTAGCACGCCACGACACACGCACAGTGTGTGTTGATGTGTCAACAAGCTAAAGTAATAAGTGCACACAGCACCAATACATCACGTCAACAGCCAGTTAATAGCCAACGGGGCTTGAGAAACAACATGTCAACACGAGCAGCCCTCGGGTTAGCCCGCTCGGCTAGGCTAGGCTAAGCTAAGCTAAGCTAAGCCCAGCTAGCTCCACACGGCAGCTAGTGGCGCCGTTTTAAAACGACATATTTGACCATCTACACGTCTTTAAACCACCACACCAACCGAACCAAACACAACCCTGCGGTGGTGGTGGTGGTGGTGGCTACGGTGTGAGCTCCGGGGCAGGGTGGAGGGTGGAGGTGGAGAGGGATGGGGGGGGGGGGAGGAGAGAGACCAGACCAGACACCACCCATCCCCGCCATCACAGGTGCAGCAGCGGGGCGGGTCGGGTCGGGTCGGGTCCGCGCCGGGTTTCTTCTCAACTCACCGCCGTAGCACCGCGACGCCGTGTGGCACAGCAGGAGCACCGCGACCACCGCGCACGCCAGCCGCTTGGCGTTCGTCACGGTGAAACGCTGGTTTATCTCCCGCTTCGTGTCGTAGCCCAGGCTGTAGGCCAGAAGCGCCATCTTTTCTCCTCCATGACAATGACGACAACAACAACAACAACAACAACAAGAGGCAGCGGCGGTAGCGGCGGCGGCGGCGGCGCAGGGCTCATCAGCCGGGACCCCGGGGCCGGCGGCGTGGTGGTGCAGCAGCAGCGGCGGCGGCGGGCGGTGCGAGTGAGGTGCGTGGTGGCAGTGCGTCCTCCACGCCTCCCCCTCCGCTGTCTGATGTTGCTGCTCCTGGCTCCTGGACAGCTACACCCTCCTCCTCCTCTTCTTCTTCTTCTTCCTCTTCTTCTTCTGCTTCTTCTTCATACGGCTCTTGGGGTTCCTCGTCCATCAACGCAGAGTGGAGCCACAGGGGAGAGGAGGAAGACCACCGTGTGGTCACATGGGCTCACTCACAACTCGCAACTCCACTACTGCACTACTACCACCACTTAACTTTGAAAACATTGTTTTTAAGGCACCAAGGAGGAGTTACAACTGACTGTGTGTGTGTGTGTCCCCGCCCTCCTTTGCAGGCGCACTGACGCTTTTGATGTGATAGATTCGACCCACCCTCGTTGAACTGCCAACAGATGAGCAGGGAGCACACAAGCGAGCAACAATAAAACAAGACAATAAATGAGACACTAGAGAGCAGTACAGTACAGTAGTCCTACCGCTAGACCAGTGGCGGTTCTAAACCCCATGTTACTGTGGGGGGGGGCTGCAGGCTGGGGGGGGCTTTATTATTTTGTTCGGGAGGCACATTCAACCCGGGACAAAAGTGTTCAAGATTCCATAATATTTATTTCAGTCAATAAAGTAATAGCGCCAAAAAAAACCCCAACATAAATAACACAAATGATTTGTGTTATTTATTTGCACTAAGTTACAATTTAGTTAAATTACAATAATGAAAACAAAATAAAACGCATTCCTGTTAGTTTTGATCATAATAATATATAATAATAATAATAATTATATCATTATTGGAGATACCAATTGGTACCCAACAATAATAACAATATATAAAATAATAATACATATATAAATAATATATACAAATAATAATACAATAATAATATGTAATAATGATAATTCTATCATTATTGTAGACCCATTGGTACCCAACAATGAACGATTGCCTACAATAGGAATCAAGGCAATCATTTTAAAGGGGCCCTATTACACCACCAGGCTAAGCGCATTAGACACTACAAGCCGTTTCAAAATTGTCACGTGACTACAATTGTGTGTGACGAAGTGACATCACAAGTGGGCCTGTCCACTTAGATGTACGCTGACTAGATCAGTTGACTGACTTTTAGTGTGGTGGGCAGGACTATGCAGATAAACAAGCAAAACTGCAGGTTATATATATATATGCTGCAATGTTGCAAATATGCAAGTCTAACTAAATATATCAAATATTGCTGCCTCTCCTTCAACAAATGTACTCTTTGTAAGTCGCTTTGGATAAAAGCGTCTGCCAAATGCCCTAAATGTAAATGTAAATGTAAATATAAAACAGAAAATGCCATTTTCATGTGTCTGGGTTATATACACACCAGGGGCTATTAAATTGTAAAACAGGCAAAGGAAAACATTTGATTTATTACTGGATTGACTGGATTTTTGTGTGCCCTACAAGTTTTCAAGACCTTACAGAAGTTCTTCCTCTGAAATGTACGTATTTTAATAGACTGCTCTCCGAGTTCATACAGTAGCCTAATAAAAGACATTTTTAATCAATTGAATACATCTTTAATCCTGTTTTGTCCTTTGGTACGTACAGGGAGGCCCCTGTCCTTGTGTGTGTCCCATTTAGCTCGCTGTTATGTACTGGAAAGAATTGGAGACATCTTTACACAGAGTTTCGTATATCTGCGCTTTTTATTTGGATACGTTTCAGTTCTATATATGTGTGTGTGTGAGTGTGTGTTAGAGTTAGCTAGAGATGGATTTTTTCATGTGGAAAGTGTTGAAAGCTTGTCTCGTAGACAATATTGACCGAAGTCGAGGTCTCTCAAGCGTCAGCGGAGCGAGTGGTGACGCGGAGCCTTGCGGCCATCTTGAAAATCACACGCCACCTCTCTCTGTCTGTCTCTCTCTCTCTCTTGTCTCTCTCTGTCTCTCTCTCATCCTCGCTCGGAGGATGCATATGTCCTGCGCAAACATGAGCGTGTAACGGCGCAGGCGGCGGGACCTCGGCCATCTCTGGAACAGAGACCACCCCGCGCCTCCCCTCCCTCTCTTCTCTTCCCTCTCCTCCAGCTCTTCCCTTCTGTTTCCTCCTCTCCTCTCTCTCTCTTTCACTCTCTCTCTCTCTCCGTCCATCCTTTCCCCTGGTTTGACTTCAGAGAAGGGTTGCTGATTGTCATGGCTGTCTGGATCGCCCACCACACTGACAGAGAGAGAGAGAGAGAGAGAGAGAGAGAGAGAGAAAGGAGAGAAAGGAGAGAGAGAGTCATAAAGAGTAGATATACGTACAGTATACTGAAAAATGTAACAGCAAAAGTGTCTGTGTGTGTGTGTGTGTGTGTGTATGTGTGTGCGTGTAGTGGTGTGTGTGTGTGTGTGTGTGCATGGGTGTAGGGGTGTGTGGGGGGTCAGCTTTTGCAGGCAGGTGCCATACTTCTGTAAAGGTAGCTGCACATATAGGAGTAATGAATGATTGTGCACGTGTGGGTTGAGATTGGACAGGCTGACCTTAACTTATAAGTGAAACTAAGTCCACATCAACTCCAGAATTCAATGAGGTTAGGCCATCTACTCCAACTTAAGAGAGAGAAATCAGCTACATTTGTATTCAACATCACTGCAGTCGAACATTAACCTCATCAATGACCCATTGCTTAGCCTGAGTCAGTGTGTCTGTCTACATAGTTGGCCCCCGAACCCAGTGGAAGGCGTGTGGACGGGTGTGAGTCGAGTTGTCAGAGGGATCTGGGTCTAAGGGCTTCCACCGAGCATGTAGCCTGGAGGAGCAGGTAGCATCATGTCTGGTCATGTGGCCAGGTAGAGAGAGAGAAGGAGAGAGCGCTAGAGAGAGACCAAGAGAGAGAGAGAGAGGAGAGAGAGAGAGAGAGAGAGAGAGAGGTATATGACTGCCGGTGGGCTGTTGAACTAAGAGAGTTCCATCACATCTGTCTATTGTCTGTCCAGAGAAGTATGTGCTCTGCAGCGTGTGTTTTCACTTCCATTTGCACCGTGGATATGTGAAGAAAAATGCTTTGAAAACATGTACATTTCACATTTCACAATAATATAACGGATAGCTTTATTCATCTGTCTATTATAGATGTATCATCATCATAATCATCATCATCATTATCATCATTATCACCACTCAGTTGAAATCATCAGAACTGACGGAATAAGGCTGAAGAACTCACTGAATAACTAAAAGCCATGAACTAAACTAATGAACTAAAAGCAAATTAGGTTAGAAAATCCTTGCGTAGAAAGTGACCCAAGATTTACATCCTGCACACTTTCTTAACTGGATGCCAATGAAGAACACCAACTGACACCTCCTTGGTGAATACTACGCTCTTACGCTGCCCTCTAGCGTTTATGAACCGCATTGCATCTGAACTATGAGCTGTTTTTATTTTCATTTTACATGATGAGATATTCTTGAAATACCATTTTATTTCTGTTTTGCTTTGACGTTCCGCATCAAATGAAGAAGTGAGAGAGCCCGAGAAGAAAATTGACAAAATATCAGAGCCACATTTCAAAGAGTGGAATTATTCCAATTTCCAAAGCAAATAAGTGGTGTTTTATTTTAATTTTTTAATTTTTTAATTTATTTGCCTATATATATATTTATTCAAGTCAGGCTCCCTGAATTGTGTCATACTGAGTAGCCATGAACTAAGCACTCCCACCAACACATCAGAGGAATTCGGCATCATTGAAGCACTCAACTATTACCTGTCGGGTGTTAGAATTGTTTAACTCCACAAGTTTAACAGTATGTGCCATTTGTCTATCAATATTCTACTCAAATTCAGCAAGCCCCTAGCACCCTCCTCACACGACACCACCACTACAGTTCTTAAAGTACTTGTCTTGAAGATATAAATATATATTTTTTCTATATTTAAAAAAAGATGGATGCATCACCAGAATCCAAAGCCTCAATCCAAATCACACCAAAATTTATTTGGATGTAAAAGCTGTATTATGCGAGGAAGAGCAGGGTCAGAAGAAGAGGCATATTTACATGACAACAAAGTAAGTTAGTAATCAAACATTGGCATGAACAGTTTCAACAGATATATTACTGTACATATTTCGGGGGCTGTTGTTTTATGTTGAAGAGAAAAAGGCAGCAGGGAAATTATGGGGTGGATCTATATGTGAATTTGAGAGACGATGATGCAAATCGTCCGCTGAACTGAGGGTCTGTAACCGAAAAAGGACACAAAAAACCCAGTTACTTCTACAACCTCTGTCCATTGTGTCATCGAAACACAAAAGCAGTCTAGTCACCGAAGGATGGAGTTTTTTTCGAACACTGGACATGCTTTATTTCAGAATTTTTCACAATTTATTTAAACATCTCACATATACAAAATAGGTACAATAAACTTTGTGGTGTTGGCTTTTCTTTTGGAAGTTGGGTGGGGAGAGAAAGAAAGGTCGCCTAAACAAAGAAACCATTGAGATTCATTTTTTTGTTCGCTGAAATGCAGTATGACACTGGGGTGTGGGACTTGAGAAGAGTAAAGTTAAAAAGCTTTGGACAAAAAGAAAACCTTCTACAGAAAAAAACAAACGAAAAAAAACGAAAAAAAGAACGGAAACCAAAATGAACCAACGGAGGAAACAAAACCAAACCAGACAAGGCATCAGTTTTAAGGGACATTCCACCTGCTTAAATTGGGGCCGTTGGGAGGGTACCGGGGGGAAAGACTGGCGCAAAGCTCCTCAACGAGAGGTGAATACAAAGTAATACAGAGGTGACATGACGAGGTGTTGCGTAAAAGCACCATAGATCTCACGGCTCTGAGGAGTTGAGCACCTTCAGATGAACGGGGGGGGGGTGGGAGACAGAACTCGAAGGCTCGCAACACCGTCTGTTGCAGAAAACCAGGTTTTGTCAATAGTATTTTCTTAATGTACAGGTCGTGAGGTAGTTAAAACCTTTTTTTCATGGAAATTGTGGTTTTAAACCTCCTCCTCGTTTGGAAGATATACAAAGACCACAAAGTGATGCATACTTTCAGCGTTTTTATTACACTTCTTTTATTTTTTACAAAACGATGACATGGTGTCCCACAACAAGGTGTTTTCCTGCGTTCCCGTTCGGTGGCTGTGTTAATTTGCATTGCACAATCGCTCCATTCAGTCCGTCCGTTCCACTCCAGATAGTTGCCCAGCTTAAGCAAGTGGAGGCGCAGAGAGGAATCAGCATTCAGTATAAAAAAAACAACAAAGAAAGAAGGGCAGAGATTTTCTTTTTTTCTTTCTTTCTCTCTTTTTTTCTCTGGGAGGGGGAGGTGTTAATTTAACATGAGTCTATTTATTTGAAACAGACTGGGCCAATGTCCAAGCCAAACTCCTGATCGGCTCCACCAATGTCCAAAGGTGCAATGTCGAGGATGGGCAGACGAGATGGTTTATTTGTTCTGTACTCGATGACTGTCTTGCTCCATTCGCCAGTGTGTGACTGTGAGTGGTGGCAGGGGACACAGAGAGAGAGGGAGAAACAGCATGTCAGAAGGGTGGACAACGGATGGCAATAGACAACGTCTACAACATATCAGATCTATATCAGAGGTGAAGCACATTCTGTAAGACAATCTAGCCTAGACAATCTAGAAGGTCTTCACTTTGATCGGAACCATAACCATAACTTGGATTTATCCGTAAAAAATATCTATATATATCTAGCTTATTTGTTAAATATATAAATAAAACAGCCATGTAGGAGCTAAAAACTGCTCATGTTGGTAATGGTGTTGGTAGTATAGTACAGGGGGGGTTTAGGGTATGGGGGGGTCGAGGGCTGGGATCACTTACAGTGCAGCCATCCTCCAGGACGGAGAAGGTGAAACGGCTGTTGCCCTCGGCGCGCAGCTCCACGTCGTTGGATCCTTGCAGCAGCACGGCCTTCTTCAGGTTGCCGCTCTCAGCGTCCATGTACGCCACGCTGTTCTTGCAGTGGTAGGTGACGTTCTGGCTGGCCTGGTTGGACAGCAGGCGCATGAAGGCCAGCTGGGTGGCCATGCTCTGGGGGCTGAGGGTCTCGTCGTTGTAGGCAAACTGGTGGGGAGGGAGGGGAGAGAAGAGAGACAGGGTTTTAGTGGAGGGTTTTAGTCGATATTTAGATGGGTTCAGGGGGATGCGGGGGCGGGGTGAGCCCTCACCTCGGTGCCACCGTTGATGGTCTCTCCGAACCACACGTGCTTCTTGTTCTGGGTGCTTCTGAACCAGTTCTTCTGGGCGATGCTGGCGGGGTGGGCGAAGGATGCAGGTCTCGCGGGGTGAGAAAGTCGCAGAAACACCCTTGGATGGCGATTACGGGGGGTTGGTGCATCCCTGGTTGGGGTCGATCCAGTAGAATCCTAGCGGAGGCATTGGAGGGCAGGACGGGAAAACTTTTCACGAGACACTGCCTGAGATGCCTGCATTTTGAATGTGGGCGCTAATCATTTAAAAAAAGCGATCTATATATCCACTAACACGCTGTTTCTGCTTCCATATAGCTACTCTCCAGGGTCTGTTTCCAAGTTTGCGTAATTATTTATACAGCACCAGAATTTCTTTTGTAGCTTCTTTACTTTTTGGCACTGTATGTTTTGCCTCACATTTGGACCAAATGTGTCTGTAAATGGGGGCAGGTGGTGTTTCCTGCTCCAGAACCAGCGAGGGTTCTCCACCCAGAGGCTTGGACTCACCGTGGGTCCATTCGGGTGGTCCAATGTCCCAGCTTCATGTCACGGCAGGTGCGGGCGGCGGTCTCCTTCCTGGAGCCCTCGGGTGAGCAGGTTCTCGATCTGGCTGTTCAGGGACTTGATGTGCGTTCCACCTCGTAGTCCGTTGGCCCTCAGGGCGGGCGCTGCGTCGGCTCTGTACTCATCGTGAGCCGGAGAGACGTCGTATCCACCGCCAGAGGGGCCAGGGGGTCCGTTTTTTTGGTTTTCGGGGTTGTCCTTCTTTTTTCCAGGGGAAGACCGGGAGATCCGGGTGACCCTGCAGTTTCATGGACACAAGAACGGGTCAGAGAGTGCAGAGTGGATCGATGCACCGGCCTTGATAACTGCCACCATTAGCTTGATCTGCTGTGATTCGTGATCAGGTTCCATTCACCAATAAGGAGGCTAATGCTAATCACTTGGAGACTAGCATAAACTCATGCAGATGGAAAAATGTCAAGGCTCAATGGACTCACAGCGGCTCCAACGTATCCAGGACCTCCACGGGCACCAGGAGAACCGATGGTTCCATGGCTACCAGATCTACCATCCTTGCCAGGGGGTCCGTGAGGTCCAGCGGGGCCCTGGAAGGAAAGCACACACATTTCACATAAATCAAAATGACATTGAAAATATACTGCATTTGGTAGGTTAAATACTAATGAGGCGGTGTGGAATCAGGTAGCTGAGATCCAGGTATGGAGGACATGGAAGTGCATTGTGGGTAAAGGAGTTTTCCACTCACTCTGGGGCCAGAGGATCCGGCGGGTCCTGCAATGCCACTGTCACCAGAGGGTCCCTGCAGGGAGAAGGAACCGCATCAGCAAACAACAACAACGACAACAAAGTAAGAACAGCCCACAGAGGGTTTGCTTTTACAAAGCTTTTAACAGCTTTATACAATTTATAAGTGTAGAAAATTAGAAAAGTGTTTCTATGAAAACAACTGTGTTGTGTTTTCAGTGTCTGGATCAATACATTTGTGTGTATCGGAATAAAACAAAGTAAATTAGCTTTGTCTGTGGCTGCCAGCCCCAAAATAGGAGGATGGAGGATGGTGGTTTCATCATTCTGTAACACTAGTGTTATAAAAGTGTCCTTATTATCTTCAAATGATCATCCTGAAAGTGAATGTTGCCAGATACACTGCAGTCTCTTCTCTTGCCACAAGGGGGCGTGAATCCTTCCTCATCATCATCTTGAATCACTTCCACTGCTGTGTTGTAAGATCACTGTGTGCTTTTTCCTTGTGTCCACGCATTATTACAATGTGTAAAGTGTGTTAGTGGTGGTAGTGGTGGTGGGTGGGGGTGGGTGGGTGGTGTGGGTGAAAGGTCACTTCACGGAGGGTCCGGGTATTCCCTGGAGATCCACCATGGTTCCACGCAGTCCCTTCATGCCTTTATTCTCCCTTTTCCTCCACCAACCACCCTTCTCTCCACGGGCGTTCCAGCGGTGTCCCTGTAAAAGGACACACACACAACAAGTCAGCGGATACGGGCTCCTATCTTATGGGTCAGCAACTTTTAAAAAAAGCATGGGAGCTGCTGTGATATGCCATGGGGGTGCCCAGTTGACTCATCAATGGCTTGTGGACATTAGGTGCACCATGGATCCAATTTCAAATGTTCATACTTTACGGCGACACCTCTGGGTCCAGGCCGCGCCAGCGGAGCCGGGTGGCGCCACTGGGTCCCTAAAAGAGAGAAAGAGAAAAGGAAAAGAGGTCAGTCAAATACAACAATAGGGGGGCAATATGACACCTTGTGGTACAGCAGGAACCATATTGGAATGGTCTGGTATGGTCACCAAATGCCCATTGCCAACCAATGAGCATTTGGTTGAGGGGCGGAGGTTGTGTGTGTGCGTGTGTACTTTACAGACTTCTCCACGGTTTCCGTGGTCTGCCGGCCTGGCCGGTCTGGCCAGCGGGTCCGGGAGCTCCAGCCATGCCCAAGGATCCTTGGGATCCAGGCTCACCACGGTCTCGCCTGTGAGAGGGGTGGTTGATGGGCCGGAGGGACAGTCAGAAGTATTCATGGAGGGTTGAGATGTGTTTGTGTCTGTGTGTGTGTGTGTGTGTGTGTGTGTGTGTGTTGTGTGTGATTATCAGTGTATGGCACATTTTAACAAGAGAAGCCTTCAAGTACCTTGATATCCGGGCGAATTACCGGAGCGGACCAGGGGTCCATCGTTTCCAGTATACCCTGTGAATTGGCACCAAAGCGTTAGCGTTAGCGCACACAATGTATTGTCATCACGCTACATAGACAAGTACAATTAAGCTAGCTAAACTATAACCCTGTATATATACATGCGTACTGCTAGCTAAAGCTCAGTGGTCATTGCGTGGTCTAGAGAGGCCTGTTAGCTGGGCTATGTGTGTGTGTGTGTGGGGGGATCCTCACCTCACGTCCAGACTCTCCCTGAGGTCCGGTCATACCGGGCATGCCGATGTTTCCAGAGGTTCCACGGGGTCCAGAGGCACCAGTGGGTCCACTTCTACCAGGCTCTCCCTGTGAAGCACACACACACACACACACCCTGAATCAAAGACTGGATCCACCAAGGGTGCAGTTGTGGCAAAGGGCTATACAAGCCTTTGGTATAGATGCTATTTTACATGACATAATAGGTGAGTTGACACGTATCAGAGTACCCCGATGTGGACAAAAGTTCGGAAGAACGACGCAAAGAAGTTCTGAGAGTCGCGTTGTACGTACCAGAGCTCCACCGCCACCGGGAAGACCACGGTCACCTCTGGGTCCGGGCAGACCCACGAATCCCTGAGATCCAAGCTGACCAGAAGGTCCGGAACTTCCTTGGCCACCCTAAACACACAGAAACACACACACACACACACACACACACACAACAACACACACACACACACACACACACACAAGGGGCAGAATGAGGACCCAGTAGCAGGCTTACACGGGGCATTTATGTTCCCAAACTGCAACAGGACAACTTACAGGGGGGCCAGAGTCTCCAGAGGGTCCCTTGTCTCCGATCAGACCGGTGGGGCCAACAACACCCTGCTCTCCAGGGGGACCGGCGGGTCCGGAGTCGCCACGGAGACCGCGGGGACCGTCCTTGCCGGCGGGGCCAGTTTGGCCGGGGGGGCCAACAATGCCCTAGAATCGGGAAAAAGGGGAAGTTCACAGGACAGAAATATCCAATAGGGTGTGTGTGTGTGTGTGTGTGTGTGTGTGTGTGTGTGTATGTGTGTGTGTGTGAGTGATGCTCACAGAGGGTCCACCAGCACCAGTTCTACCAGCAATTCCGTGGAAACCAATCAGACCCTGAAGACAAAAGCACACAAACAAATAAACACATGGGCACATATGTACTGTAAATGTGTGTGTGTGTGTGTGTGTGTGTGTGTGTGTGTGTGTGTGTGTATGTGTGAATGCATCATGTATGGGTTCTTACACTGGGTCCGTTGCTACCACGGCTACCGGTAGGTCCTGCGGCCCCAGCGGCACCCTGGGTAAAAAGGAGAGAGAGGTTAGGGGTCAACTCCAGTCATCCGTGTCTTTTGAAGTTGGGGCTTAAAAACTTCATCTGTTTACCATTGATTTGCACGATTTATTATTTTCCCATATACTTTTATTTTACATTTCTCTTTTGAATAATTGTCTTTCATGCATGTGTCTTCAAATACCGCCCCCCTCCCCCCATGTTATCATTATGATACTATATGCTACTATATACGGTATACTTATGATAATATATACTATATATATAAACTGTATATATACATGATACTATACTATATGATAAACTTGCTTTTCCTTACTGCATCAACTTTTACTGCATCTTTTTCCTACATCGATTATGTCTGTGTGTGTGAGCGGGTGTTTGCGCGTGTGTGTGTGTGTGTGTGTGTGTGCGTGGTACTAACAGCGGGTCCAGACTGTCCAGCGGGTCCAGCAGGGCCAGCGGATCCACCATCTCCCTTTCCACCAGCAGGTCCACGCTCTCCTCTGATTCCAGAGGGGCCATCAGCACCCTGCACAGCCACAGCACAGAGGCAGCCACATCAGTGTGTGTGGCGGTGCGTGTGTGTGTGTCTGTGTCTGTGTGTGTGTGTGTGTGTGTGTGTGTGTGTGCACATGTGAAGATTTTGGTGATGAGGTGACACCAAAGTAAGATTGAAGTTGTGATCACAATTTCATGTGGTATTGCACAGAAAAAATACAATAAGGTGATTTGCTGGTATATATGGTATATATATCGATATGGTATGCATATATATGGCATGTATGATGAAGACACAGATGTCGCTATTAACAGATGTATATCCTTTTAGTGATGTGGTCATGTGTGTGATCGGTATATGGTGGCTACCTAGTGCCAACATGTGTTTGTGTGTGTGTGTGTGTGTGTGTGTGTGTGTGTGTGTGTGTGAGGTGGTGGCCTGCAGGCTTACAGGGGGTCCAGCGAAGCCGGAGGCACCAGCGGGTCCAACCTCTCCACGCTCGCCCTGCAGGAGGAAGAGGAAGAGGAAGAGGGGAAGAGAGGAAGAGAGGAGGACAGAGACGGGTCAGAAACAGGCGCAGGGTTTGAATCCAACGTTATCCAGGTGATGTATTCTGACAGCAGCCTAAGATTCAGCATTGACTAAGCCTACCATGTTTAAGATTAACGTTAAAATGTCATTTGATCGTTGGTCGACAATACAATGCAATACAAAACAATGGGGTGGTATTTTAAGATTTTAAGAGTAAAAAGAGGCTTACAGATCCTCCACGAACACCAGTGGGGCCGGAGGGTCCGAAGGAACCGCTCTCACCCTGGAGGAGGAAACATTAGAGTTCAGCTAAATAAAAAAACACAAAACATTGATGGCAAACATGGAAGTTTTAAAAGCACCAAACACATTTCCTGAATGCACTCGATTGCATTTGTTGCAATTGCATCACATTGTGATTGTACCAATGATGCCCGGTTCCCATGGTAACATGCCTCCGTGTCTTATTGGCTGCCACATGTAAACATTTAAAACGATAATAATTTGTAACATATAGGTAAATGCATCTTGCAAAAAATTATTTGTCAAATATTTCACAAATCTATATTTCTTGTATATTTGTCTTACATTTCTTATATTTAAATCATTACAGCTGTGTTTTCTATTAGCATAGCATTAGCAAGCAGTCAAGTACATGTTGGCGCATGTTGATATTGTGGATAGCCAGTAGGTGGCGGTGCTGAGGTTCTCCTTTGGAGCATGACTAGATCAATAATCTGCTACAGCTAGGGTTGGAGATCACAGGTGCTGTGTTCACAGGACATGAATCGGTCACATGGATTGGACGTCATGGTGTCAATGTACATGCTAGGGATAGGGGTTGTATGCATATGCTTGTGTGTACAGTCAACCATTTTGAAAACGTTCTGGTTCATCTGAGCCTTTCAAAGCCGCAATATTGCTTGAAAGCATTCTGTCTCAATGTATGGGTCGTCTGGTGACTAAAGTGCATTTTGTGTGGTTTCTGTTATAGTTCATGGTGACGTTTTAATGACAACAATGTGGTGAACGTCTCCAGTACAAACCTTGTCTCCATTAGCACCATTAGGTCCTGGGGGTCCACCAGGTCCGGGAGCACCCTAAAAGTAGATGCTATATTTAATACTAACGTTTACAGTTTACAGTTTGATCAGTCAGACTCATCAACTGACTGATATTTATGCATTGGTTTCTTCTTTATATAGTGTTAATATACAGTAGTCTTCATAGTATATATATATATACAGATTTTCTTTATATAGCTGTATCGTGTATATATAGTTTTTGATTTGATCATAAATAGTACATTTTTTATATACTGTGTATACATAGTGTATACTCTCCTTCATATAGTTTACATATAAAGTGTATTTTTTATATAGTGTACAGGCCAGGGTATATATGTATATGTATATATATATATGAAGTGGTGTATGTGAGTGTAGAATGAAGGTGCATGATGGAGAGTAACCTACACGTCCACCATCTCTGCCAACGTTTCCGTCGGGTCCTTTGTGGCCAGCCTCTCCCTACGGTGGGCAGGAGAGAGAAGATGGAGGGAGGGAGGGGGGGGGGGGAGAGAGAGAGAGAGAGAGAGAGAGAGAGAGACAGAGAGAGAGAGAGAGAGATGAGAGATGAGACGGGGGACAATATGAGACAACAAAACGTCTTGTTATGCTTGCTGCAGAAGTTCAAGCCATGTGATGGCAGAGGAGGTAGAGGAGGTGGTGGTGGAGGATTATTGGGGTGGTGGCGTTGTACCTTCTCTCCCTTGCCACCGGGGAGACCAGCGCCTCCACGCTCACCGGGCATGCCACTGTTTCCGCCATGTCCGGCGTTACCAGCGGGTCCAGTAGAGCCAGGCTCTCCCTAGAGACAAACACACACACACACACACACAAAACACATTATAGTGGCTCATTCATGAATCTCTTATCTGTTTTCTTTCCATTTGAGGCAGCCATTGTCAGCCGGTATAAAAGACACAAATACACACTCATGAAACTTCTAATTCTACAACTTATATCACTCGATATGAGTAATATCTGTCTTGGTTCAATGACGGCAACTTTTCCTGCGTCCTGATTGGCTCCCTCGCTCTGTCTCCACTCTACCGCCTCCACCAATCACAGAGCCTCACCTTGCCACCATCGCTACCGGGGATACCGGCGGGTCCGCGGACTCCGATGGATCCCTGAGCTCCAGCAGATCCAGCAGGACCGGGGTTTCCGCGCTCTCCCTATTGGCCACACACACACAGATCACATGGTGTCAAGTCACAACAGACGATTGGCTGGGAATATCAGATGCACGGTATATGTGGGGTGAAGGACGTGATCAGGGGGGTGCTGGCGCTCACCTTGGCTCCAGCGGCTCCAGCGAGTCCCTGGTCTCCGGGGACACCCTGTTGGAGACGAGACAGTGTAGTAGGATTAATATTGGGTCATTGGCCAATCGACAGTGCAGGTGTGAGTGTGTGTGTGAGTGGGAAAGAGAGAGAGAGAGAGAAAGAGAGAGAGAGATGCTTACTCTATCTCCCTGCTTGCCAGCCTCTCCAGCACCACCCGCGGGTCCAGGCAGTCCCTGAGGTCATCACACAAACAAAACATTAAAACTCAAAAGCAACAATAACAACAATGTATATCCTGTGTTGGAATACCAAATGGAGGGCCATGGGTGTGGTTTGGTCATCACTGGAGCTTATACAGTGTGTGTGTGTGTG
Source organism: Coryphaenoides rupestris (assembly GCA_002895965.2). Taxonomy (NCBI): domain Eukaryota; kingdom Metazoa; phylum Chordata; class Actinopteri; order Gadiformes; family Macrouridae; genus Coryphaenoides; species Coryphaenoides rupestris. Next base: position 266,463 of record PIJE02000507.1, read on the forward strand.
TGTGTGTGTGTGTGTGTGTTGTTTGTCGTTAGCATTTAAGTAGCGTACAGCTAAGCTAACGTACAGCTTTGTGTTGTTTTGAATACGCTGCTAAGGAAGAGCTGCATCCGGTGATGCGTGCTGGACCTATGTCGATGTCACCATGGAAACAACAGGTGGACACTAGCAGAAGTCAATGTTTTTCTTCCCTCGAAACCCACAAAAATACACATTGAAATACAAACCTGGAAACCAGGAGATCCAGAGGGTCCCTGCTCTCCCTTCTCACCAGCACCTCCCTGGATGGAGGAGAAAGAGAGAGAGACGCACACACAGAGAAAGAAAGAGAGAGCAAAAAATGACATTAGTTCCTGGTACCATGTGCCTATGTATATTCTAGTCAACCTGCAACATGCCTATTGTTCACATTACTGTGTGTGTGTGTGTGTGTGTGTGTGTGCATGTGTGTGTCATGTAATCCATGCACCAACATGTGTGTCATGGTTCTCAGCAGGTGACTATAGTAGGCGTGTGAGCCGGTGTGGTTACTGGGTCTCGCTGGGTTTGAGGTACTTACAACGGGTCCGCCGGCACCAGTGGCACCATTGTTACCATCAGGGCCAGGGGCTCCCTAAAAACACAGAGAGAGAGAGAGAGAGAGAGAGAGAGAGAGAGAGAGAGAGAGAGAGAGACAGGGAGATACAGAGAGAGAGAGAGGACAGGAGGTCAGTAAGTCATGGTGTAACCGGGCAAGTGTGGAGAGGGATTGGATGGGGATGCTGCCAGTGAACATGGGTGTCATAAGGGTGTCACTTACTCTCAGTCCAGTGGGGCCGGTGGCTCCCTTGTCTCCGGGCTTGCCAAAATCACCCTGAAGGGGGGGGGGGGGGGGGGGGGGGGGGGGGGGAGAGAGAGAAGAAGACAGTTAGGGAAACATTGACTCGTCAATTAAATCTGCCAGCATAAGAATCAACAGCTGGTATTTTTGGTTGCCTATGAGATGGTTCATTTTTGAAGTGTCAACTGTAAATGTGGTCATCGACTCACAGTAGGTCCCTTGGGTCCGAGGAAGCCGATGCTACCGGGCTGACCTCTGGGTCCAGTGGGTCCGGGGGGACCGGTGCGGCCATCTTGTCCAGAGGGACCCTGGAGGGAGGAAGAGGAAGTGCCGAACAGGTTACTCATTTATCCATTCAAGTTTCCCCCTCATCTTCATTATATCTATAGCATACAACATATCTCGGCTGCTATCGTATTGTTTTGTTGTTTTATAACTCACTGTTTTATAGGTTACAGCAAAACACTAACTGTATATTCTATTTATACATTCAGCACCTTCAATTCTAGTTATTCTAATTATGGTTCATTGTGAGGAAGGGACGTTGATGCAGAGAAAGAGAGACGCTATAAGGAAGAGGAAGTTAAGAGGAATGAAGTGCAACACTCACAGCAATTCCCTCCTTTCCTGGGGGTCCAGAGCTTCCTGGGCTACCTGGGAGACCCTGTGGAAAGGAAAACACCAATCAATCAATGAATCAATCAATGAATCAATCAATCAATCAATATCAACATATTTAGCAGAGACAAGCTAGCACAGCAATGACGTTACGTTGAGGACTAGGATTCACCTTAAACAAGCTAATGTGTATAAACTGAGGGATTCCAACCTCAGTTTACACACACTACATTTTATTCATAATAATATGACATATGACCTTTTTCTATCCATCTTTCTTTTCTAATGATCTGCCACACACACTGAAAGAGAGTGGGTGTGTGTGTGGCAGACCGGTGGGTCATGACTGTGTGTTGACTGGGTGACTGGGGGACGGGGGACCTACTCTGGATCCGGTGGTGCCGGTCTCTCCAGCGCGGCCAGCATCTCCGGGGGCTCCACGAGCTCCACCAGCACCAGTAGCACCACGGGCACCGGGCATGCCCTAGGAGACAGCAGGTAAAATGTGTATGCGTGATTTGTGTTGATGACGGAATTAAGTCATTTATTAGGTATTGTTTGTGTGTGTGTGTGTGTTGAAGGACAAGCTCGGGTCACTATAAAAAGGTGTGAGCTTGGATTTCTGATCAGAATAGATGTGTATGTGTCATGTAACTGGACACAGAGTGCAGTGGGTTACTGGCATGGGATTGGTGTGGGGTAGGGTGCTTGTAGTGTTGTTGTGGCTAACTTACAATGGGACCAGCTCTACCCTCAGCTCCGGGCATGCCACGGGTACCACCAGCTCCCTAAAGAGTCACAGAGAGAGAGAGAGAGATTAGGAGAAAGAAGCGTCCTCATAATGGGACTAAGCTCTAGATCTGTGTTTATACAGCCGCGTGTCACACAAGGGAACTCACTCTGGCTCCGCGGCTTCCGGCAGGTCCGGTGGCTCCAACCTCACCAGTGGGTCCTCTCTTTCCCTCCTCACCGTTGGGTCCAGGGATACCCTGGGGTCCAGAGTGACCCTGTAAGCAGCAGAGAGAGAGAGAAAGAGAGAGAGGTTAAGCTTGTCCATGTCCACAGTTCACTGAGTCACGATCTTTGACCTGTGACCTTCTGACCGAAAGAAAATGAAATTAAATAAGGATGCTATAAATGTATGGGACGGTTGGATCTGAACTTACGGGCTCTCCCTTGGCTCCAGACTCTCCCTTCACTCCAGAGGTACCGGGATCTCCCTAGAAGAGACGGACACATCAGTACAAATAACATAAACATGAGAAGGTTTGATTTGGTATTCTTCATTGGTGTCATGTTGTGTGTGTGTGTGTGTGTTTTAAACGTGTGTACTCACAGAAAGACCTCTGGCGCCAGCAGCACCCTGGGGTCCCTGGGGTCCAGGTCCTCCACGGGGTCCGGGGAAGCCAGGGGCTCCAGACACACCAGCCTGACCCTGGAGGTCACATGGGTCGGAGAGAGGTCAGAGGTCAACACAGACACCCATGTGGCCAGGCCTAACTTTTCATTGTACTTTGATGTGTTCATATGTTTGAACTGTCTGTATAGTCACTACATTTGTAGAATAATTTAGTAGAATAGTGTAATGATATGTACTAATAAAGCCATTGCTATTTAATCTCAACGTCCTGAGGAAACCATGATTCATCTGAATATCTCTTCGATCGTGAGCCCTCTAATGAAGGTTTGACCCTCCCTGACCCTTAACCTATCCTGCTCTGGTGGCATCTATACTTACAGAAGCTCCCTTGGCTCCGTTCAGACCGTTGTTACCAGGGTTGCCCTATGGGGAAAATGAAAACAAAATATATTATCGCAACAAAATGTTCAGGGGAACAAACATATAGGGACAGGAAGCGCAAGTGCAAATTGCCGATTGACGATCAATAAATGATGAGTATAGATCCATCGTCGTGTTGGTAAACTCACAGGGGGGCCGACGGGGCCACCAGCGCCGTTGGTACCAGGCTCTCCTCTTGCTCCCTGGGGTCCGGAGGGTCCGGAGGATCCAGCGGCTCCAACCTCTCCCTGGAAACGGACAGAGGACCGAGCCACAGGGTCAACCATCAGAACCACACCAGCTTGGATGTTGCATGACTAGCACTGTGACACATGCAATGTATTGTGTGTTGGTATCAGGTAATACAGGTGTGTGTATGTGTGTGTGTGTGTGTGTGTGTGTGTGTGTGTGTGTGTATACGCATGCCATGCCATTTCCCCAGGGGATATGATGCAACGGAGTCTCCTTCACATCTCTAACTAGTTGTCATCCCAGGAACCAACAACAGGAAGTGGCTGGCCTGGACCTACCTTGGGGCCGGGGGATCCGGGGAAACCTGGAGCACCAGAAGAGCCAAGAGGTCCCTGGAGAAGGAGAAGGAGAAGGAAGACACATTTAGAAGACCAGACATGTTTGACAGGTCAATGCTCCACAAGGGAGGTCAAAGGGTCAGCCTGTTTCTGTATCCGGCCCTGTATTTGGAGTGCTGCATTATATAGGCACATAGATGTATGTATGTATGTATGATGTACAAAACAGCATTATGTTTAATTTTCCCTGGACCAGGCGCTGGGTGTAGATTTAAGATGGTTGATTTAAGTGTGTTTGATGAAACGAACAGGTTACTCATCGTCCAGGGCTAATGAAGGCTTAGGGGTGGAAAGGAGGGGGGTGAAGAGGGTGAGGGGGTGAAGAGGGTGAGGGGGTGAGGGTGGGGGGGGGGAGCGTAGAGATACCAGGGCTGCTACTCACAGCGGCGCCAGCGGGTCCAACATTGCCGTCAGCACCACGAGCACCAGCGGGTCCAGCAGGTCCAGCACGGCCTCTCTCTCCAGCCATACCACGAGCTCCCTGCAGGAGGACGACGGTGGACAACCATTACATTACATTACGTTAGATTACATTACAAAACACACACAATACAAATAAGAGGAGAGGTTGAGATGGGAACCCTTGCTGGGCGTTGCGTTGCACTGCAGGAAGCATTTCGATGGTACACTTACAGCCAAGCCAGGGCTTCCGGAGGATCCGTGGGCACCACTCTCTCCCTGTGAGAGGAGGTGGAGGAGAAGGAGGAGGAGGAGGAGGGAGGAGAGAGAGAGAGAGAGAGAGAGAGAGCAGGTTATAGTGAGGTCATATCCCGGGGGTCACACCTCTATGGATCACCATGTCACATCACATGGCTTTGTTTGGATCATGAAGTAGAGAAGTGATGCTAGTAGCTATTTGTTCATTTAAAAAAAGCTTCTAAATGCTGTGCATGTGTGTGTGCTTGAGAGCATGTGTGTTTGTGCTTCTGTTGTTATTTGACTATTTTGCAGGAGTACTTCCTGAAAACAAGCCATCGTACTTAGAAGTACTCGTAGAAGATTGAGATTTGCAGTAGGTTGAAAAACCTGGATGGATGGATGGATGGAGGGATGGATGGAGGGATAGATGCTACGGGCTTATAGGAGGCCAGTGGAACAGGAGGTTCTCTGCCTGTGATTCACTGACACACAGGTCAAATTGTGGTGTTGAGAAGTTAGTGTTGTGATGCGCTGAACGCCAAACATACCTTGATTCCGGCGGCACCAGCCTCTCCCTTGCGACCATCAATACCGGTGTAACCCTGGAACACAGAGAGAGAGAGAGAGAGAGAGAGAGAGAGAGACAGAGAGAGAGAGAGAGACAGAAGGGAAGGGACATTACCACCATGTTAGACTAGTGTAACCCTGGTGTACACAGACAGAGAAGGGAATACATCACTACCATGTCTGAAATTCATGTCCGATTTGTAGTTTTGCGCTTAAACTGGTGGTTCCTGTGCGCTTGTATCCGAGTGCCGATTGTTCTTTTTTTTGTGTGTGTTGTGCCTCTTGCAAAAGAGATTTTAACCTCATTGAGTCTAATGTGGTTAAATAATATAGCTTAGCTCCACCAGAGCCGTCAGTGTCTAATGAGCATTGGACTGGGAAACACCGGGAAAATAATCAATCGACGGTGCTCATTGATTCCATGTAGGTCGATTGTTTTCAATGACAACATTAGACCACACCAGACTGCATGACAGTGCAAGAGTAAGCAGCAGCAAGACATCACACAAAGAGCGATAGAAGGCTCTCTATCTATCGATCGGGGTATTCCGCGTGTAGAAAACTAAAACTAGGGCAGAAGTGTGTCGGAGAGGAAGCGACTCCCAACTCAAGCACACCTCTTCTCTGTGAGAGCAAAGGCCATTAGAAGTCTAGGGCCATTGCTGAAACGATCCCTTGACATTGTTTCTAAAGAACACACATCAATTATTGAATTGTCGTATTTGAAAGTGAGCTGCTTTCACTTTAAACTGTTGAATATTTGGTGGAAACCCTCATTCAAGATGGAAATGTATCATATGAATGTATGAATGTTGTCACTGGCCTAAAATCAGCTAATGACCATGCGGTGGACACCACCAGTGTAAACACAACTAGCTGTGCCCAGGAGACAGGAAATAGATCCCACAGCGGACAACCCACCAGGGCTTGCTTATCACTCCAAATGTCTCTGTGCTATTCCTGTTCACCTCCAGCAGGTGGAGCCCTGGTGGGCTGTGCAGGTGTGCAGGACAGTACAGTACAGTACAGTCGAATCCGCACAGTTGCAGAGGAGGTCAATGACAACAACAAACACAAACAAACAATAACAACAACAACAACAGCAACAACTCACTCTGTGTCCCTTCATGCCGGGGAGTCCAGGGGTTCCGGGGAATCCACGAGCACCCTGCAGAGACACCACAAAGCACAGATGTTTACAGATGTTCACCAAGGCATACACAACATGATATGGCCTGTGTGTGAATGTGCTTGGTAGCATTGCTAGGAGCTACTTCCTGCTAGCCGTGTGTGTATTATTGTCACTGAGAATTTGAGGGGGACATTTTGTGGAAGATGGACTCACCTGTGGGCCGGCGACACCTCTATCTCCGGGCTTACCGGGTCTGCCGTTGTTACCCTGTGTAACCAGACAGAATCAAAGCTTAACGCGCTAGTAGTCCATAGTTCCTCCGGGCATACAGACACGCATTAACGTTGAAGACATTTTGGATTAAGGACAAAAGTAGAAACAGGAAGCATTGACGTACGTCCTCGCCAGCCTTGCCAAAGGGTCCAGGGGGTCCACGAGCACCAACGGGGCCCTGGGTGAGACACAACCAGAACCAGGTTAATTTCAGGTACAATGTGAACTAGTAAGATTATTATGAATATTATTATGAAGGTGATGACGATGATGTTCATGGGAGACGATCTTACAGACTGTCCGGGCTCGCCAGGCTCTCCAGCATGTCCGGTGTGTCCTTGGGGACCCTGAGGAAGGGCAAGAGACGCAAAACATTCGATGAGTGATGACAACGAAAGACACAATGGCTGCCACATCGGAATGACACCGCGCATTTATTGTCATTCATTTTTTCGTGTACTTACAGGAGAGCCAGGAGCGCCGGATGGTCCGGGTGGGCCTCTAGGTCCCATAATTCCCTGAAGAAAGAGGAAAAAGGAATCAAACGTCAAACAACAGTATTGTCCCACACATGTCGAGCTGCTGGTGAAGGAATTCCAAACTTAAAGGTGCAATAAGTCATCGAGAAGCGCCGCCATGTTGATATTTCAACATGGTGCTCTTTTTTTAAATTGCTTTGTAACAATAATTTTAAACTATTCTGTAACAATACTTTGTCAAGCACTATATTCATGTTTGTACATAAATGTGTTTATTTCTTTGCTTGTAATTGCACCTTATTGCACCTTTAAAGGGGAACAAGAATGTGTGGATGTATTTCTGTCAGGATGATTCTAGGTCTGAGGTCAGGAAGAGGTCCATGGGTATGATCCGTTGGTTGGGCGCGACTAACACTGCGGGCTACACTTATTGGACAGGTGTGCTTTGATGTGTAAAAGGTCTTCACACGCCCATGGGTTCTCATTTATAGTTCTGTGTGTTTATGTGGATGTGTGATTACATAGTTTAGCTATTACATTTTTTGGGGAGTTACTAATTGTGTGTGTGTGTGTGTGTGTGTGTGTGTGTGTGTGTGTGTGTGTGTACCGGGACGCCGGGGTCAGAGGATTTAGAGTGATCATACTGAGCAGCAAAGTTCTGTTGGAGGGAAAAAGAAAAACCAGAAGCACAATTAGAAACAATATAGACACAAAAAAAGATATGTAATTTAACGACTCAATCAATCAAATTATATTAGCATCTATAGTATCTATTATCTATAAATCCATAAATATGCATCCACTCAAATGTAGGCCAAAGGTCAAAGGTTAATAAGTAACATATAACATACATAACAAAACAACTTACTCCACCGAGTCCAGGGGGTCCTGGGGGTCCAGCGGCGCCTGCAATTCCAGGTCTGCCGTCCCTTCCATTAGGACCCTGGGGTCCCTGATAGTAACGACAGAAACAGCCTTCTGTCAATCTTTATTGATTATTACTGAGTAACAACATGGCCACCATGTTTGCTGAGATGATGCCATAGTCTGAAATCTGTTCAACTGTAGAAATAGTTTTTATCTCAATGTGAATAAACGCTTTGCTTCCCTTTATTATGTTCATAAAACATAAATATGAATTTAATTTAATTGTAATTCAGCAGAAGAACATTCAACACATCTTTAAAAAAAAATTTAAGTGCAAGAAGACATTGGTTTAGAGTATTGTTTAGATCAGATTTGTCATCCCTTGACATCAGGCCATCTATAGGCTGTGCCTGATGTAAACAAAGGGGTGTGGCCTATCAAATGTGAAAGGTCAAATGACCCCCCCCCCCACCCTTCAGGTAACTTTATGAAAGTTTCCATGCTGCAACTTGGGCATTGCTTTTAATTTATACAAAAAAAGAGTTTGATTTGTGCTTACCCTGTCACCTCGTGGTCCTTTGGGGCCCTGAGGAACAACAACAATAAATCCATGAGTCAGAGCCAGAAATTATACACACAACGGGCCAAGTTTACATGAGAAAAAAACAAAAGATTCATGCAATGACTTTCTAAACCCAAATCCAAAATGCGACATGGATATAATATTATCTAAACTAGACACTAAACATTTCTAAAACCTTAACGTCAAACAGGTGTGCACCATCAGAAGTCTATAATCTACTGCGCAGCCAAAGCACAAGTCAAGTGGGAACTTATTGCAGTCCACTTACAGAAGGCCTCACACTGCAGTTGATGCTTGCAATGTCTGCCCTGAGCTTCAGCTATCAGATACACCGCACTCAAAATGACACATAAAAACAGGCTCTGATTGCTCACTTTTGAAGCCTCCCTGAGCAGAAATAGAAGATAAATAAACCCATGATTTATTCATGCCACCTTTCTCAGTGTTTCCTGTGTCATGTAACCGTGTGGGCCGTATCATACACTGTTCAGCATTGCTGTAAGTCTGTCGTTAATGTTGCACATTAACCCCGGTACCATGCAGTGGCGTTAGGCTGGCAGGGCACTGGTGTCACACTAATGCATAACCTATAATCATGTTCATGCAGAGACTCAAAAAGCTGCCTCCAGATGACTGTGTGCACTGTAGAAGTAATAAGCAACTAATACATTATAAAATGTGTGGTAGAGAGCTGTTAGAGAGGGAAACAACTATGGATCTGGCTTGTGCTGGGTTTACCAATTTGCGATTAATCCACAAGGGTGCAAAAAGGTTCTAGAACAGCCTTTTCACAGCTGCTTTGAGACACCAGAAGTGTCACTAATGCCATTGCATCATCATGGCGGTGATTGGAGACACCTTCCATGTTCTCACGGAGGACGTGACCTTTAATTGTCACACAACCAGAACATTTCATGCTCCTAATCACCTGCTTATTGATCACTATTAAATATCAGCTTTAAAGGAAGCTTGATAGCATGGCTTCGAGTTAATTGATTCCAACGGTTTGAAGACAATTTTCATCAAAGGGGGTTATCTATTTCTGCTCACTGCTCTGGGATCTGCCGGGGACCATAAGGGGCCCATCCAGAGAGGCAGCAGGGAGAGAAACCAAATCTGACCTGAGGCCAGCTGAGAGAGGGTGGGGGGGTGGGGGGGCCCACACCGCTGCCTGCCCCCCCTCAGCCGACCTGAGAAAGGGCTCTTTGTGCCAGGCCCCATGGGCACCTCAGCGGGGACGGTTTTAGCTTTCACTGACACTGAGTGCAGCCAATGGGACCCCTGTCCCTGTCCATGGACAGGAAGGACCAAAGAGCTGTAGGTATTTCGCCTGCAATCGGTGAGACTGCTCAAAACATCCAGACGTACGGGAGAGGATGGGGGACACTTCTACGCTAAGGAAAGCTACCAGGGGATTGGAGAATCTAGCAAGACAACGTGTGAAGGTAAAACAATATTTTATATCTGAATATATGTATAAATCATGCAGTTGTACTAACCGCGCCTGTGGTGAAGAGGGGTGGAGAGTGGAGCAGGAGGGGTGGGTGGAGGTGGAGGTGGAGGTGGAGGTAGGGGTGGGGGAGAGAAGAAATACTGGAGTTAGAGCAAATACATCATCTTAACAACAACAACAAACAACAACAACACAACCTGGGAGAACAAACAACACATTTCTATTGGTTAGGGAAAGCGTCTTCAGTTCGTTTGAGTTGAGTGGTTAATCTGTCACGTTGGTCGTGTCAAGAGGAGCTTGTTGCCCTGGTAGGCTAAAGGACACAGCACAGCAGAGTGTGATCCTTGTAGAGTGACTATGGGGGAACGCGTAGGCCTACGTTAAGGCAGACTGAGTTCTACGAGAGAGACTAGTCTCCCAAGGTCTCTACGTTGACGCCTTACCAAGGCCTCGATCGTTTACAAAATAGGACCTAACTGTGACAGGTTGTATTTTTTCATTCATTCATCGACTGTAGATAGTTTGTTTGCTTGATTCACTCTTCGTTATGATTTAGAATATATTAAAGTTTTTCAATTCAAGGTTTTTACTTTCAATCTTTAAATTCTGTTTCAATCGAATCGTTGGCCTTGCATCAATTCCACGTGTGCGATTTGAAAGACTCCCACATTCCACCACATTAAAGCCGGTGCTTGCAGGTTAAGACAGGTATTCATGCCCTTGGGATAACACACTAAACTAAACAAACTGAGGCCCAAATATACGAACAGGGATTAAGCCCAGCCGCATAGTCAGGATTGGATTTATCGCCTTTTTGTCGATAATAGAATAGTGACTTGACATTATTGACTGCGTTCCAATGCTTGGTATAAATCCAAGTCTATGTCTTGAAACTGTTCAAAAGTTGGGGGGGGAGGGGTGGGGGGGTCTACCTAAATTGACTTTAGGATGGAAAAGTTAAGATAAAAAATAAAAATATGCAGGCCATGTAGTAGATTATGCATATTAGGATTGTTGGCAAAGTGCATCAACTGTGATGAAGTATCCACAAATGACATTTTGTCAGTTGTGGATGGCTTGCCATAGGAGTAGGAATAGGTATAATTGTAATGCAATTACGTTCTCTACCACAGGAGGGCGTAATTGGACCTTCAAAATGGTGCGCTATGATATATTACATTTAGATAACTTTGCAGTTAGAATAAATGTATTTCTTGAACTAACCTAAATCGATTCTAGTCTTGAATCCTTGTTTCTAATTTCAATGTATAAAAAAGAAGACTTTAAAACTTTAACAATGGCAATTACATAGACAATTTAAAAGCTAACAATAGTCATCAATAGTATATAAAAAAACATATTGCCAATAATGTGCTGTTTAAAAGTTATACTAAAACTACCCTATTATCTACACTATATTAGTTAATCTGGTTGGATGGGGAAAATGTAAACTATGGCTAAAAGTAGTAGTATCCAATATCGGCCACTAGGTGGCAACGATGGGACTGTCTACTTGAACGCCTCATTCCCTGGCCGCCGTGATGGAACAATTTGTACAACGCCCAAACTTTTCATCCTGCGTTTAAAACACAAAAGGCATTATACATATACGATAGCATCCCACTAAAGAACAAATCCCTATCTATAGATCCCAAAATCATCTCTTTCAAAGTAACTTTCAACTTGGTATTTTTGTTTGCGTGCGTCTTTCTGCTATTAATCAAATTTGAACTTATTGTATCCGTGGAAAACCTTGGATAATCCTCGGAATTGGCTCATGGCTCTGAACCGTCTTGAGCTGCTTGACGGACGCGTCCCAAGCAAAAGCCATACGCAAAACGCAGCAGTGAGATCCTCAAAAAAAAATATCCATCACATGAAGAAAAAGCAGACATTTAAAACTTACTTTGACATGTCGCTAGGTAGGTTACTGCAAGCAGCAACAGAATCCGGGTATCCACAAAGCTGAGCATGTCTATATAGACATGCAGACTCCTTGTGCTGCTGTGCCCCTGTTTTTAAACCACCCTTCAAACAGGCATACAGTTATGGTGACCAGAGTAACTCCAAACTGAGCAGAAACCTGCTGCCGTGATGCTAGAATAATAATGTCCCATCAGCCCTATTTATATGGCAGGAGGTTCCCTCGTCTGCGTGTCAAAAGTCAGCCCACCGGCCAATGGGCGGCGAGCAGCTCCATCTAGCATCTCCCATCACTGGTGCGGTCCTCCTCCTCCTCCACCTCCTCCTCCAGTCTCCCAGCCCCTCGCTTGGCCACTGCCAGGCGGGCTGGGGTTGGGGTTGGAGTTGGAGTTGGAGATGATGACGAGTACAAGGGTTTAATTAGATCCATTCTTTTTGAGGACGTGGACAGCAGCGTCGAGGTTTAAAAAGAAGAGGATGAAGGCCCTGCGCCCTGGTGCTCTCCAGAGCGCAGCGCGGCTGGATCGACGCAGCTTCGTATAGCGCTGCGCGTCTGTGCGTAAAAGCGCATCTTGGCGACGTGGTGTCCCAGAGTCGAGTCGATTTGAACGGATAACCAGCGGGTTTTTTTGTGTGTAACTTTTAACATTGGTGGACGGGATTACAGTGATGCCATTATTTTTGGTATGACTAAGAAAGTGTGCAGGATGTAAATCTTGGGTCACTTTCTACGCAAGGATTTTCTAACCTAATTTGCTTTTAGTTCATTAGTTTAGTTCATGGCTTTTAGTTATTCAGTGAGTTCTTCAGCCTTATTCCGTCAGTTCTGATGATTTCAACTGAGTGGTGATAATGATGATAATGATGATGATGATTATGATGATGATACATCTATAATAGACAGATGAATAAAGCTATCCGTTATATTATTGTGAAATGTGAAATGTACATGTTTTCAAAGCATTTTTCTTCACATATCCACGGTGCAAATGGAAGTGAAAACACACGCTGCAGAGCACATACTTCTCTGGACAGACAATAGACAGATGTGATGGAACTCTCTTAGTTCAACAGCCCACCGCCAGTCATATACCCCTCTCTCTCTCTCTCTCTCCTCTCTTTCTCTCTTGGTCTCTCTCTAGCGCTCTCTCCTTCTCTCTCTCTACCTGGCCACATGACCAGACATGATGCTACCTGCTCCTCCAGGCTACATGCTCGGTGGAAGCCCTTAGACCCAGATCCCTCTGACAACTCGACTCACACCCGTCCACACACCTTCCACTGGGTTCGGGGGCCAACTATGTAGACAGACACACTGACTCAGGCTAAGCAATGGGTCATTGATGAGGTTAATGTTCGACTGCAGTGATGTTGAATACAAATGTAGCTGATTTCTCTCTCTTAAGTTGGAGTAGATGGCCTAACCTCATTGAATTCTGGAGTTGATGTGGACTTAGTTTCACTTATAAGTTAAGGTCAGCCTGTCCAATCTCAACCCACACGTGCACAATCATTCATTACTCCTATATGTGCAGCTACCTTTACAGAAGTATGGCACCTGCCTGCAAAAGCTGACCCCCCACACACCCCTACACCCATGCACACACACACACACACACACACACACACACACACACACACACACACACACACACACACACACACACACACACACACACACACCGACGCACACACATACACACACACACACACACACACACACACACACACTTTTGCTGTTACATTTTTCAGTATACTGTACGTATATCTACTCTTTATGACTCTCTCTCTCCTTTCTCTCCTTTCTCTCTCTCTCTCTCTCTCTCTCTGTCAGTGTGGTGGGCGATCCAGACAGCCATGACAATCAGCAACCCTTCTCTGAAGTCAAACCAGGGGAAAGGACGGACGGAGAGAGAGAGTGAAAGAGAGAGAGAGGAGAGGAGGAAACAGAAGGGAAGAGCTGGAGGAGAGGGAAGAGAAGAGAGGGAGGGGAGGCGCGGGGTGGTCTCTGTTCCAGAGATGGCCGAGGTCCCGCCGCCTGCGCCGTTACACGCTCATGTTTGCGCAGGACATATGCATCCTCCGAGCGAGGATGAGAGAGAGACAGAGAGAGACAAGAGAGAGAGAGAGAGAGACAGAGAGAGGTGGCGTGTGATTTTCAAGATGGCCGCAAGGCTCCGCGTCACCACTCGCTCCGCTGACGCTTGAGAGACCTCGACTTCGGTCAATATTGTCTACGAGACAAGCTTTCAACACTTTCCACATGAAAAAATCCATCTCTAGCTAACTCTAACACACACTCACACACACACATATAGAACTGAAACGTATCCAAATAAAAAGCGCAGATATACGAAACTCTGTGTAAAGACGTCTCCAATTCTTTCCAGTACATAACAGCGAATAAATCGTCTTTGGCTTCGGCCATTTTAACCCTCACGCCTCTCTTTGTAACTTCTCTTCTCCCTTGTTGCCTCTGTCTCCCAGCCCTGCCAGCACAGGGCCTGTGTGCACTGACTCCTCCAGATGTGCTGTGCTCCGATTGGCCCCCACTGGCTCAGGCTCAGTGGGTCTCATATTTCCTTTGGATACGCAGGCAGCCGCTCGGCATTGTGGGTACTGGGAGTGGAGAGGCTCGTGTCAGAGGCTTGCTCACCTGCCAGCCCAGAGCAGACGGCTGGAACTCGTGGAGACAGAAAACAGGAGACTATTGGTTGATTATTATGATGTGCCTTGGTTCTTATATTGTATTTATATCGTTAAACAAAGTTAAACATGTGTGCTAGCACTGGGACTATGGACGCATAAAGTAAAAATGATATATTGGGAGCAATTCAAAGTGTTGAATCCCGCTTTTTTGGTGTCTTGAGTCATTTTTTTACAAAATGACAGTTCACTGGGAGCTCCCCGTGCAGAGACTTGCAGAGTGAACCTGTGAACTCCTCTACCACCACCACACACACCAGTACACCTCAGCAGATACAGTTCAGTCAGCAAAAGGTGTGTGTGTGTGTGTGTGTGTGTGTGAGTCGTGGAGGGGGCAGTTAAGAAGGGACGAACAGACCACACACCCCGTAGAGGTAGAGGAGAGAGAGAGAGAGAGCGAGAGAGACAGAGACACACAGAGAGAGAGAGAGAGAGAGAAATGGTGATTAAGGGGGAGGGGTGCACACACCTATAATCATTTTTCCCGACAGAAGTGAAAAGGGAGAGAGAGCGGCAGAAAGAGAGAGAGAGAGAGAGAGAGAGAGAGAGAGAGAGAGAGAGAGAGAGAGAGAGAGAGAGAGAGAGAGAGAGAGCAAACAGGGTGAAAGAGTGAGACCAGAGAGAGAGAGAGAGAGGGGGAGAGACGGAACAGTGGCGCCACACCCCCGTGGATGTTGTACATCTTTGATAGACACACACACACACACACACATTTTTTTGCTTTTTTTGGGGCGTTTACGTTAGGACTATGCTATGACATGTGCACCCCACCACCCCCTCCGTGCAAACACTTAAATAGAAGATTGTGTATGTCACAAGGTCAAAGGTCAAACAAAGGGAGGACATGAAGAGCAGGGTATAGGATAATGCTGATCATGTGACCCATGTGCTATCCACCGGGCACCCAGGAAGCAGCACCCAGCAGAGCCAGATAACAGAACAGCAGCAGAGAGAGTCTGTGTGCTCACGTTTACCTTCATGCTTCAAATTATACTGCTCTCTGTCCAAGTCTGCCCCTCCCTCCCTCTCTTTGTCTTCTCTCTGGTCTCGATCTGCCTTCTCCTCTTGAATCTATTTTCTCTGTGCCTCTCTCTCCCTCTTGCTTTCTCTGCGGTTCCTTCACTCTTCCTCCATCTCTCTCTCTCCCCTTCCCGCCATACTCTCTCCCTCTCGTGCTCTCTCGCTCTCTGTCTTTCTCTCTCTCTCTCTTTCTCCCTCCCTCCATACTATCTCCCTCTCTCTCTGTCGCTGTCTCTCTTTCGCTCCCTCTCTCTCTGTCGCTGTCTCTCTCTCTCTCCCTCCCTCCCTCCATACTCTCTCCCTCTCGTGCTCTCCTCTCTCTCTCTCTCTCTCTCTCTCTCTCTCTCTCTCTCTCTCTTCTCTCTCTCTCCCTTCTCTCTCTCTCTCTCTCTCTCCAGTCCAGTTGAACAGCACATCTGCAGGCAGTTTCCACTGGAAGATATGAAGACCATGGCTGCTCCAGTGGTGGTGGTGGTGGTGGGTGGTGGTGGTGGGAGGGCTCGAGGTGTGTGTGTGTGTGTGTGTGTGTGAGGGGGGTTCTGAAGGGAAGTTCTAGAGGGTGGTGGTGGTGGGGGGGTCAGTTAGGGGGTGGGAGTTTGGGGGGTGGGGGTGGTGCTGGGGGGAATGGTATGGGGGTCTATAAACATTAGGTGGAAGGCGGTGCCTCCGTTAGCAACACACGTAACACAACACAATACCCTTGGTCCACGTGCTAACATTAGTAGTGTTATGATTAGCATTAGTGCCGTACTTAGGGCTGGTCTGTCTGTCTATAGACCAAATGATGTGTTCATCTCTTAGGTGCATCCAGTAGTCCTGCAGCAACACAACAGTTGACAGACTAGATTCAAGATTCAAGAACGTTATTCATCACATACACATACAGGATATGCAGTGAAATGAAAAATGGCGATTCTCGGCTGAATGTGCAAAAGAATGCTCAAGAAAACTCGATTTGGAGGGATCAGAACGGGAACATCTAGAATATTTACAATATTTACGGTAAAGAAAATTAGCAGGAATGAGAAATATAAATATATATATATATATAGAAAAGGCAGTTTAAAAAATGAAAAAATATGAAACAAACAAATATGAAAAAATATAGAATGAAAAAAAAGACATGGAGAAGAGTGTGGAGCCATTTTGTTTGAGATACGCTATGAGAGCGAGAGAAAGAGAGAAAGAGAGCATCAGAAGAAGAAGACAGAGAGACAGAGAGAGAGAGACAGAGAGAGAGAGAGAGAGAGACAGAGAGAGAGAGAGAGACAGAGAGAGAGAGAGAGACAGAGAGACACAGAGAGAGAGAGAGAGAGAGAGAGAGAGAGAGAGAGAGAGAGAGAGAGAGAGAGAGAGACAGAGAGAGAGAGAGAGAGAGAGAGAGAGAGAGAGAGAGAGAGAGAGAGAGAGAGAGAGAGAGAGAGAGAGAGAGAGAGACAGAGAGACAGAGAGAGAGACAGAGAGAGAGGACACATTGGAGTCTGAGAGAGGATGGAAATGAAAGCAGGGAGGCTCCCCCGGTCGGAGGCTAACACATATGGTTAGCTCCGGCTGCGCGTCCACATGACTCACAGTCTGGTCAGCAAGGCCATAATAACCAGGCCCAAAATATCCCCACACAATGTCACCCGAGTGCACGGCTAGCTGCTAATTGCTAGTCAGCGCTAGCCCGCGGTCGAGCTACACACAGAGGGAGAGACAGCGAGCGACAATGAGCGAGAGAGAGAGAGCGAGAGAGAGAGAGAGAGAGAGAGACACACACACACAGAGAGAGAGAGAGAGATTTAACTAAGAGTAACTTTCACAAGGAGGTTGACACTGCTTTAGGAGATCGTTCTCTCGTAGTTTGACAGATAAACGCGCTGTGGGTTCATTTCCACGTCAATCGAGCCTTTTTATGCACTTCTTACAATGTGTGTGCCTCACATCCCTCACGTTCAAATGGCCTGCTTTCTCTGAATTGCCAAGCCCTTTATTCATACCTTTTTATACCTTTACTTTATATATAAAATAAATTCTGTGTTGTGCTCCTTGTTTTGTTTCTCATTTGTTTTTTGGTTTTTTCATCGATTTTATTTATTTTTAAATGTAAAGCACTTTGAGTTGCATGTATTGTATGAAATGTGAATACACAAATAAAGTGTATTATTATTATTATTATTATTATTATTATTATTATTATTATTATTATTATTATTATTATTATTATTATTATTATTATTATTATTATTATTATTATTATTATTATTGATCGGGGGAACCCTCTGCTTTGGGTCATTACAGCTACCTAGCGACCTATCTTCCGATGGCGGTAACAGCGCAGCAGATCATCCGTAACGCAGACCGGTCCCAACCTGCTGCAGCTGCTTGTAACCAGCAACTGTTAGACACCTCCACAGGTACAGGTACAGGTGAAGGAGGCAGCACCTGCATCTTGCTTATTTTTCCATGTAGCTTGAGGCCCAACCAAATGCATGTTACCACCCAGACAGTGATATCATGGATAAATAAAGATAATATTAAAAAGATACATTTAAATTTTTATATTTTTCTTAGGCTTAGATTCACTGTACATTTGTACATTTGTTATTTTAATTTGTATTGCAAATTGCATTTATATTGCAACCTCTGGCCCAAGAATTTCCTTCGGGATTAATAAAGTTTTATCGTATCTTATAAATAATACATTCAGCGCATTTCAAGGAGCACTTTATTTGCTTCACCGTTCACCGTCCACCTCGAACAAGTCTGCTTGTTTTAATGTTGAATTAGGTTACACATGAGACGTTGATTGGAAAAGTTTGCAGGCGTTTGACTTGGTGCCGTTACAGGGAGGGATGTCAAAGTAGCCGCGTGAGATCAGTGCAGACGGGAAGTGGTCTGTGTAGGTCTGCAGCGGCCTGCTAAGTAGTAGGTACTGGTAGGCCTCACTGGTGAAGGGTTAAGACGAGCACAGGCTTGGGGGGGGAGCAGAGCGGAGCTGCAATCTTTTCCATATTACAGCACGCATGAGGAACACATTTAAGTGAGTCCAGCTGTCTGGAGTGTCTCTCTCTCTCTCTCTCTCTTTGTCTCTCACTCTTTGTCTCTCACTCTCTACCCACCCCCCTTCTCTCTCCCTCTCTCTCTCTCTCTCTCTCTCTGACTGTTTTTCTTTCCTTCTCTCTGTTTGTCTCACCCTCCTTTTCTCTCTGTCTCTGCGTCTCTCTCTCACTCCCCCTCCCACACTCTCCTCTCTCTCCCACTTTCAGCCTCCCCCCTCTCACTCTCTCTCACTCTCTGTCCCTCCTCTCTCTCACCCTCTTTTCCTCTCTGTCTCTGCTTCTCTTTCTCTCTGTCTCCCCCTCTCATCTCTCGCTCTGTTTCCCAGTCTCAGCCTCCCCCCCCCTCTCTCTCACTCTCTGCCTCCCCTCTCTCTCTCTCTCTCTCTCTCTCTCTTTTCTTTCTGTCGCTGCTTCTCTCTCTTTATCTCTCTCTCTCTCTGCCTCCCCTCTCTCTCACTCCCCCTCCCACACACTCATCTCTCTCTCTCTCTCTCTCTCTCTTGTCTGTCTCTCTCTCTCTCTCTCTCTCTCAACTCTCTCTCACTCTCAGCCTTCAACCCCCTCTCTCTCTCCTCCTCTCTCTCTGGCTGGTGGGGAGAAACACAGCCATATATCATTACACATCTGGGAAAAGAACTCAGAGCTCTGGACACCAAAAAAACCCAGAGACTGAGGAAAGACTGAGAAGTCTTTCCTCCACGCTGAAACAACAGGGACAAGAAGTGTACCTCTCCCAGTTTACCTTTAACAACAACGACAACAACAACAACCGCATGCTTTTTAAAGGTTCTTTAGCAGTTCATAAAGATAACCAAACTGCCTCCATTTAGGGTCTCATGGTGTGAGGGGAAAGAACAGCTACGGGGTTAATCACAGTCAAATCATTTTCTTTTCCGAAAACCTGCATCCCCATGTTCTGCCCAATCTAGTCGTCAAAATAGAGCACATCTTTTTGAAATCCGACTCTGTTGGAAGGTTCTAAAGCCCGCCTCCTCCTCTGACCCCCTTCTTCATTAACTCCTCCCATTTCCAATTCTGTTTTTTTTTCTTTCTTTCTGGCATTTATCTGTTATAGTGTGCAATGGATGTTCCCTGGCTCACTTTTCCAAGGTCCTGTCTCTTTCCTCTCTCCATCGGTCTGTCTCAAATCTCTCTCTCTCTCTCTCTCTCGCTCTCTCTCTCTCTCTCTCTCTCTCGTCCCCTTTTTCCATTAACCTTATGGAAAACCCTGTTACCACACAACTCAATATCATTTCCATGACTTAGTCGTGTACCTAGCATCAGTAACTATAACTATCGTGTGTGTGTGTGTGTATCTGTGTCTCTCTCTCTCTCTCGCTCTCTCTCTCTCTCTCTCTCTCTCTCTCACACACACACACACACACACAGACACACACACACACACACAAGCAACCAACCAACAGTTAACCCACCCTGGTCTTCACTCGGTCCCCACCCCCACCTCAATAAAATGTGAGTTTTTCTCCATTTATTAAAGTTCAAATAAGTGGAGAAGTTTCCTTGCCATCATACAAAATCCATATACGGTTCCTTAGCTAGCCTGTAGTGTCTTTGGAGGGGGGGGGGGGGGGGGATCCCTGAATCTGGCTAAGACTGCTTTACGGCAGACAAGGAATGGACATCCCAACAAGTTAAAACAGAAAGGCTTGAGCAGCCACCCCCCCCCCCCCCCCCCCCCCCCCACCCTCTGCTTAAGTGGTTTACCAGACGGAGAGGAGAGTCGTTGGTGCTCCACCAGAGTGTGGCTAGCGAAGAAGAGTTTAGGTTCATTCACTTCAGCGTCAAATGTGATTGTGAAACTCACTTATCATAGACGCTTGGGATTGGCCAATAATAATGTAATTGTCATTTGATCCACTGCATGTCTGCTGCATCTCAACTTGGTACTGGGATTGTGTTTTCTCCGCTTATTCTGATTGTGTTCTGAGTGTTCAGGCGACCTGGTATCGACTCCTCCTTGACATGGCTGCTGTCGTCATGGGGGGGGGGGGGTGGGGTGGGGGTCTTGATGTTGGAGTCCTCCTACCTCCACAGACACGCAGGTTAGGGTTGAACCTCCTATTGCTGGAAGGTGTAGAGGTTGAGAGATGTACGTTGTTGCGGGTTCCAGTCCATCTGGGGTCAGGTCCACAAAAAATGGTGTTGGGTCCAAAATATAAATGGATAAATAAAATTGCATGCAATGTTTGTGCTCCTCCACAATAATGGAATTTGATCATGTCATGTCAATATTCAGTATCTGTGTTACACTCTCTATTTAATACATCTGACAAACAGGGAAGATCGCTAAAATCGCTTTCCTATAAACACATCTCTATCTTTTGCCATTCAAACACTTTTCCAGCCCATATAGACTTCAGATAAGCACATAGATTGAGGGTCAGTATCGGTGATGCTACTGACAATAGCCTACTATCGGTCTTTCCAAAGCACCAAGAGCTGTGCCTTCCAGACAGCTCTGGGGCAGGGGGGGGGGGGGCTTATGGGTCTAATAAAGCAGCTGATTGGAGCAGATTGCCTGACTGGGCTTTAAACTGGTGACTTTAAATGTCCGCCACCTGCTACCTATCAAACCTCCACCTGCCACATAAAAAAACCCCGGGTGGACCTTCGCTGAGGGCCTGCCCACTTTCACACTTCCGAGCCCGTGGTGAAAAGCACCAACCCTCCGTCGGCCCGAGGACACACAGCGAGTTCCTGTCACAGCTGAGGTCCTCTTAGGCCACTTGAATGTGCACATGGTTGAGTCTTCTTAGGGTAGACAGCTGGCATTCCCTGATAAAAAAGTAATTTTCTTAAAGACTTTATTTGACATTACTTTGTATTTCTGACCACACTCACCAAATCTGACCAATCCAATCCAATCCATGAGATACTTGCCACTTTTGAACTGGGCTTCCAGAGCTATGTGAAGCTGTTTAATCAGCTGTCTGCGAATCCACTTTTAATTGATGGCTGCAGGCTATGGCAGCACGCAGACTGGTCCAATGTGTGTGTATGTGTGTGTGTGCGTGCGTGCGTGCGTGTGCGTGTGTGTGTGTTTGTGCGTGCGTGCGTGCGTGCGTGCGTGCGTGCGTGCGGCGTGCGTGCGTTTGTGCGTGCGGCGTGCGTGCGTGCGTGCGTGTGTGCGTGTGTGTGTGCGCGTGTGCGTGTGTGTGTGTGGTGTGTGTGTGTGTGTGTGTGTGCGTGTGTGTGTGTGCGTGTGTGTGTGCGTGCGTGCGTGTGTATGTGTGTGAGGGCATATCTACAGTCTTGAGTCTTTCCATCTCTACTTCTATCTTTAGATCCACTCTTGTCTTAAACAATGTAGGAGGACATGATAATGTTTAGTAAATTGTAAGTTTTAATTCGCTTGGTGGCTGTCGTTTGTCTGTCCTGGAAGCAGTTTTAGCAGCAGGCTAACCTGCTAGCGTGTCATTTTTTCCATGCGAGCTCGTGGGAGGAGGAGAGCCTCCACAGCACAGAACTCAAGAACCTGGTTGTGAGTTTCTCTCATGAAGACTGAATCCTAATTTATCTTCACAGCATTCAACGTTTTGAAGGTTTTGTCTTTAATGTCTTTAATGGCCGAACGTTAAGGTAATGAGACTGCAGATTCTGTACAGTGAACACAGTTACGTCAAGCGAGTAAGTCGAATAAACATGCAGGCACAATCTTGTGCAACTGTACACTGTTGGACGGAGACACAAGCTCCACATCACCAGTTCACCTCCTACTCCTCCTCTCTCTCTCTTTCTCTCTGTAACGCTCTCTCGTTTTTTCTCTCTCGTTTTTTCCTTATGTCTCTTTCCCTGATCCTCCCTGTCTTGCTGTCTCTCTCTCTCTCTCTCTCTCTCTCTCTCTCTCTCATTCTCTGTCTGTAGAGAGCGAGGCTAATCTGGATGGACCACAGTCCAAATGCTAGGGTTAGCAGTCCAGAGAAAACAGTCCACAGATCCAAACACAAGAGAGAGAGAGAGAAGAATCTGGAGACTCCAGAAAAAGTGTTTCACCTACTATGATACAGATTTAACACAAACGGGCACACCCAATGTCCTTATAAGAATAGTTGACAGCTACACACACCAAATAATCCACTCACAAAATAATCTGACGAAAATTCCCCCCAAAATTAAAAGGTTTCAAAATGATCCTCAAAATAGAAATACTGTTTTAAGTCTCATCAAACACTTTTATTTGGCCAACTGTGCCTTAATTGCATAAGTAAATAGGAAGACCTATCAGGAAATCAGGATTTCACGCTGGGGCGAATAAAGAAGGTAGTTTGCTCTGAAGTTTGCGGTTGACCGAGGACGTGTAGACAACCTGCTTGGCACACTTGTGGTTAGCAGGAGGCTACACATTTTAACTATTTCATGTAGCATAGATTAGATTGTAAATGTGTGGAGATTAATCTTAACAGTTAATATCTGGTAGTCCAATCAACTGCTTGTTTTTTGTAATAATGAATGCTATAACTTGGCCAATGTTTGTGTGGTGCTACTGTATAAGAAACAGCGGGCATTGTCGAGGATTTCTCTAGATTTGTTCTCAACTTCTGGTGAGTAATTACCTAATAGCTCCATGCTAGCATGGCACGGCTTACAGACTTCACCTCAACCGCTTGAGATAGTTTATGTTTCCTGTCTGCGCCCCAGAGTCCCACCCTGCTAGGTGCTACATGGAAACCGTTGCTCGACAAGCAATAAGGATATAGCCTAGTACTTTATTTACAATGGATTGTAGAACTCTAAAGAGACACCAACTGAAGTCCAACACTCGGCACATTTACGACGCATTATGTTTTCTGCGGAACAAAGAAACGTTTCTTTGAGCCAGTAGCCAGTGTGTGTTTGTGTGTGTGTGTGCGTTTTCAGGGTTGGTTCCGGTGGACATGTGTGTATGACATTAGCAGGCTGTGAATCTGTGGCATGTGGTCATGGCTGGTCCGCGAGGTCAGCAGGGCCTTGGCCTCGGAGGACACCCCCCCGTAGAGGCCCTGTAAAGCCCGGAGGTCGGCGACCCCCACCCCGCCACCCCCACCCTCCCAACCACCCTCCGGGACTGTTGTAGATCATAGTCCCAGAACTGGATGGATTGGTGTTATATGCTGAGGATTATTTGGAGGATTAGCAAAGTGCACGTAAAAATGTGTGTGTGTGTGTGTGTGTGTGTGTGTGTGTGTGTGTGTGTCTGTATGTGTGTGTGTGTGTGTGTGTTTGTGTTTACGTACACCCCCCCTTCCATGATTGTAAAAGGACCCTTGCCCACACATGGAAGATATTATTACCTCCTTTTGGAGCCATGTGGTGGGCACATGAGTCTTAAAGTCACAGGCACCCGCTTTCCCCCACACCACAGTCACCAGTACAGACTCCCCAGCCGGCAGGGCTAGGGAGCACCCCTGTTCGGCAGACGTGTTTGGACTGGTCCGCTGACATCATCACCTGCTGAGCACGGTGGCCCTCCTGCTGTGCTTTTAGGACCTGGCTACCGTGCTCTATAAGATATAATTGGTTTGCTTTTTAATTTAATTGATTTTTATACTGCCGCTCCAGTAAAAACACCACAACAGACCTCAACCTTGGGGAACTTTACAGACTTTATTAAGCATAATAGAAATGCATCTCCTCATAACTGGGTTTCTTAGGATATCCAAAGAGTTTTCGTCTTGTTCCATTGAGAGATATTAGAGACACATTCCCCCCCACTTCCCCTAAAATCTATCTTGCTAATGTACATTAAAGACTTGTGACATCACAAATAGATTGAGCCTATCACTGTCCACGCAACGCTATGCAGTGCGTCTGATTGGAGGGTTTTGGGGATGGGGGTCACTGGAGGGGAGGGACATGATAATGATAAAGCGCATGGGGGCGTGTCCAAATTGAGCATCGGTCGAATAACCTTGCTGTGCCTTAGCTTGTAACTAATGTTTAATACACTGCTGTAATATGCAGTCGTTTATTGAACATCTGGGGACACATGAAACATCGTCATTCCTACACTTGTTCTACATATTTATGGATATATACACAATAAGTATAGAAGTCCACATTTTGGGAAAGTGTTCCCCGCTTAACTTCCTGAGGGTGTGTGTGTGTGTGTGTGTGTGTGTGTGCGTGTGTGTGTGTGTGTGTACGTATGTGCGTGTGTTTTAACCGTGCCTCTGGTTACATTGGGAGGTTTGGCTGATGATGCCTGAAATTCCGTTGCCTGAAATTTGCAGACAACTTTTTTTTCTTCCTTTCCTTTCAGAGTCGTTTCCTTTGTCTAGCCCCTCCCCCTTGTGTCTTTAACTCGATAGGTTTCTCTTCATCCACACAGCCTTGTTCCCTCTCTCTCTCTCTCGCTCTCGCTCTCTTTTCTCCCTTGCTCTCTCCTTCCAGAGCGCTGGATGGAAAATCGGCGTCATTGTAAAAATGTGAGTTGCAGACCTCAGAGCAGTTTTCAGACACATGAGCAGCAGACGACCTATAAAGAAAGACAGCAACTTTTTTACTCAGGCATTTATAAAGAACAGAAACACCTCTGCTTCTTTTGTTCTTCAACACAATTTTGCTGTTGAGGATTTATGATTGCCATTTTTATTGTTTCCATGTTATGGGCACTCGTATGCGCACACACACACACACACACACACACACACACACACACACACACACACACACACACACACACACACACACTCACACACACACACACACACACACACACACACACACACACACCTCACACGCAGCACACTAGGAGAGAGGGTGGCATGTTCCC
>PIJE02000507.1:292819-305319 GCA_002895965.2 Coryphaenoides rupestris
TGTGTGGTTGGTTGTTGTTGTTGTGGTTTGTGCATGCTAAATATTAAAGTGCCTTTCAAAAACCAGGGGGTTACAAGGTGCTGTACATGATGCCACACAATGAGAAAAAGAGTAGATATGACAGATAAAAGTTAAAAAACAGGAGACAATAACAACTATACATAGCAATAAAAATTACAAAAACCAAAATAAAATCTCTGGACATGAAACACAAACACACGTTCGTGGTGTCTGTGTTAGTTGCGGAGCTGTCTCGTCATCCCGTGGTTCATGAGGCTTGAATAAAGTTACAGACGTTATCTCGTCTCGTGTTTGGTTTAATCTTCCAGGAAGTCCACCGCTTTGAGAGCCAGACCACGACGGACATGAACGGCTGCCGGCGCAAGGCCAGCAGGCAGCAGGAGATACCCTGTTGTGCTATTGTACATGTAAGAATCACATATGGTCTTTCAGAGAAGACAAACGGAATGTCCCTCCTCCCCCCTCATCCTCCTCCTCCCCCTCCTCCCCCTCCTCCCCCTCGTCCTGCTCCTCCTCCTCCTGCTCCTCCTGCGCCTCCCACAGAATCAAACTCTGGACACGTGGAAGGAAGAGTCTTCTCTCTTCTCTTCTTCTGGGAGTTTTCGGAGCGCCGCGAGGAGAGGGGCGGAACGTCAGGGGAGGCAGGGTGGGGGCGGGGCAATCATCGAAGGGTGGGGGGGGGCGGGGGGGGGTGGAATTAAGGAGGTTTTTTTATGTTGAAGCCACACCCCCACTCCCCCCCCCTGCATTGTGACTGGCTGGATGAGATCCTCTGATCAACATAGTCATTTTGGTCTCAAAAGTGTGGAATTGTGTGTGGACGCACCCTGAAGAGAAAAGTGTGTGTATGTGTGTGTGTGTGTTTGTGTGAGTGCATGTGCACGTGTGTGTGTGTGTGTGTGCATGTGCATGTGCGTGTGTGTGTGCGTGTGTGTGTGTGTGTGTGTGTGTGTGTGTGTGTGTGTGTGTGTGTGTGTGTGTGTGTGTGTGTGTGTGTGTGTGTGTGTGACGGTGTGTGTGTGTGTCAAGGAGAGAGAGTAAGAGAGTGAGTGTGTGTGTGTGTGAGAGAGAGAGAGAGAGAGAGAGAGAGAGAGAGAGAGGGGCAAGCCCATACCTATCCCACCGCCCCATGTCAACAACAGAATGGCGGGGAGCCTTACCATCAGGCAACGTATTGAGTGGTGATGTGTGGTGATGTATACACACAACTACACGAGGGGAGAGCCAGGTTGTGGTTGAACATTCAAAACTGTTGAACCTCTCGTCTGTTGGACAAACTCAGTCACGAAAGTAACGGTCTCTGTAGTCAGCGGTACACACACTGCCACGTGAAAGGAATGGCTTAAAGGGTTTAGAAAGAAGACGCCCAGGAGCCCCAAACTCTCTCTCACACTCAGACTCAGACACGGAATCGGACTCTCAACCTCCCCACTGGCCCCATCAGAGAAGCAGGACAGAAACCTGACTGGGGGGGGAGGGTCCCACTCTTCCTTCCACGTGTCCAGAGTTTGATTCTGTGGAGGCGCAGGAGGAGCAGGAGGAGGAGGAGCAGGACGAGGGGGAGGAGGGGGAGGAGGGGGAGGAGGAGGATGAGGGGGGAGGAGGGACATTCCGTTTGTCTTCTCTGAAAGACCATATGTGATTCTTACATGTACAATAGCGACAACAGGTATCTCCTGCTGCCTGCTGGCTCTGCGCCGGAGCGTCATGTCCGTCAGTGTCTGCTCTCAAGCGGTGGACTTCCTGGAAGATTAAACAAACAACGAAGACGAGATAAGTTTGATTAACTTTAATTCAGCCTCAATGAACCCCAGGGGAGACGAAGGACAGGTCCCACTAACACAACACACAACACGTTGTTTTGTGTTTCATGGTCCAAGATTTATTTGGTTTTTGTAATTTTTATTGCTTGTATATTGTTATTTCCTGTTTTTAACTTTTATCTCATATCTACTCTTTTCTCATTGTGTGCATTGTACAGCACCTTGTAACCCTGGTTTTGAAAGGCACTTTATATTTACATGCACACACACACACACACACACACACACACACAATACCTTGAGTGCAAAGGACCCTAGCATGGGTTCTAGCAATGGGACGGGCAGAGAGGAGATGGGAAGGAGCAGAATTGGCAGGTGAACGAATGAATGACTGTATTATATTCATCACACGGTCTGCTGACGGCCGGGTCCACAGCCATCATCTGGAGGGCCTGAATACAGTGATCACCCCGGTGGCGTACTGCCACTTTAAGACAGACCAGGTGATGCTTCCTCGCTACCTGCGCTGCGCAAACTGGCAGACTCGCTAAGCTAACGCTCTTACCGCCAATATAGCGGAACATGCTTGCTTGGTGTTGCACTCACCGCAGGTACCACAGTCTCAAAGTTAAAGCCCCATCGCACCCCCAAAACACAATGCCTCCCACAATTTCAGTTATTCATTTATTAGTATATTATTTGTATAATAATATACTAATAAACTATTGGGCACCATGCATTCAGTCCAATTGCTGAACACACAGTAGAGTAGAACGGGTGCCGTTGTCTGTGAGTGAATGACACCCTGGCTCTTGTCATTCCTGTGTTCTGAATTCTTTGGGTGCATGTTGCTAGCATGTCGTTTCCACCGGTTCCTCAGACCTGTACACGAGCCGTCTTGGCCCACACTCTCCATCAATGTCTCTCCATGACGATTTCACCACCTGGGGGGGAGGGGGGGGGAGAGCGGGAGAGAGAGAGAGGAGAGAGAGAGAGAGAGAGAGAAGAGGAGAGAGAGAGAGAGAGAGAGAGAGAGAGAGAAAGACAGTGCTGGGACACTGGTCTGCTGGTGGCCTGGCTGGGGAGTGCTGGCCAGGTTGGTGGGGGCAGGAGGGGGAGGGAGGGGGGAGGTGGTGGGGGAAGATGTTGCTGGGAACTTGCTCTCTCTCCCACCATGGTGAAGTGAACCCCTCCTTCTCCCCCCAGGGGTTCGAGCTAAACAAAATAAACACACCAAGGCTCGTCTTCTGAGTACTAGCACTTGCAAGTTTTCTAAATACTACTGCAACCACTACTACTACTGATACTACTAACAGTAATCAGAGTAATACTTACAATAACAGAGTTTATTTATTTTATGGATTTTTATATTTTTAGCAGACGCCTTGGTCCAAAGTGGCTTTCTAGGTAATCAATGAGCAGGTAGGAGCTTAGGGGCAATATTGGTGTTTCTTTAACACCGATCACTCAATAAACTCAGAATGGCCAATCACACACACAACACACAACACACGCACACATACACACACAGATCCCGTGGGAAATTCAAACCTGGGGTTTCACCCACTGAAAGGCTGAAATCCCCTCCTTCAACACACACACCTTGGGTGTGTGTGTGATGGTGTGTGTGTGGTGTGGGGGGGGGGGTCCTCAGTCTCAGGTAAGCAGGGCTACCACGGCATGGGCCCCTCCTGGCAGTGAGGTGGGCTGATTTGTTTTGCCCCTGTGTCAGACAGAACGACCAGACCGAGCAGGCATTACACACACTTCCTCTGCCAGATCCCTGGGGTCACAACGTCAACATCCACACACACACACACACACACACAGACACACACATAAATACACTACAGATCAGAGAAGTAGTCTCGCCAATGAGAAGGAGAGAGGAGGAGAGAGAAGGAGAGAGAAGGAGAGAAGGAGAGAAGGAGAGAGGAAGGAGAGAGAAGGAGAGAAGGAGAGAAGGAGAGAGAAGGAGAGAAGGAGAGAGAAGGAGATAACGAGAGAGAAGGAGAGAAGGAGAGAAGGAGGAGAAGGAGAGAGAAGGAGATAAGGAGAGAAGGAGAGAGAAGGGAGAGGAAGGAGAGAGAAGGAGAGAAGGAGAGAGAAGGAGAGAAGGAGAGAGAAGGAGAGAAGGAGAGAGAAGGAAGAAGGAGAGAAGGGAGAGAAGGAGAGAAGGAGAGAAGGAGAGAAAGGAGAGAAGGACAGAGAAGGAGATAAGGAGAGAAAGCAGAGAGAAGGCGAGAAGCAGAGAGGAAGGAGAGAAGGGCAGAGAGAAGGAGAGAAGAGAGAGAATGAGAGAGAAGGAGAGGAGAGAGAAGGAGAGAAGCAGAGAGAAGGAGAGAAGGAGAGAGAAGGAGAGAAGGAGAGAGAAGGATAGAGAAGGAGATAAGGAGAGAGAAGCAGAGAGAAGGAGAGAGAAGCAGAGAGAAGGAGAGAAAGCAAGAGAAGGCGAGAAGCAGAGAGAGGAGGAGGATAGAGAAGGGAGAGAGGAGAGAAGGAGAGGAGGAGAGAGAAGGAGATAAGGAGAGAGAAGGAGAGAGAAGCAGAGAAGGCGAGAAGCAGAGGAGAAGGAGAGAAGGAAGAGAAGCAGAGAAGCACGAGAGTAAGGAGGAGAAAGGAGATAAGCGAAGAGAGAAGGCAGATGAGGAAGGAGAGAGTAAGGAGAGATGAAGGAGAGAAGAAAGCAGAGTTAAGGCGAGAAAGCAGGAGGCAGAAGGGAGAGAGAGGAGAGAGAAGGGAGAGAGGGAGAAGAGAAGCAGAGGAAGGAGAGAGAGGGGAGAATGAGGAGAGAATAAGAGAGAAGGGAGAGAGAAGGAGAGAGGAAGGATGAGAGGAGAAGAGATAGGAGAGGAGAAGCAGACGAAGCGCGAGAGAAGGAGAGAAGGAGGAAGAAGGAGAGGAGAAGCAGGGAAGGCGACGAAGCAGAGGCTGGAGAGAGAAGCAGGAGAGGAAGGAGAGAGAAGGACAGAGAAGCGAGAAAGAAGGGAGAAGGAGAGAGAAGGAGATAAGGAGAGATGTTTTCCCAATGTTTGTCTGTACGCGTCCTCTTCCAGATGTGGATTCCTTCCTCCATTCTCCATTCTTTCCATTTCAGCCTCCTTCTCCTTTCAGCACGTTGCTGAACAGCTAACTCCATAAAACATCCGGAATCAAACATCACAAATCAAATGTACAACTGGAGCACACCTCCCCATCACCCACATCCATCTCTAGTGGACCAATAGGTTTCTATTCTATTCTATGATGAAATCCCCACAGTAATGTCAGGCGTCTCTCAAACCTTTCGAGGGTAAATGTAATAAAACGGTCAAGAAGCCATGAACCGTCTCCCACACAGTGACACCAGTAGACGTGTCCATTTCTTCTGTAGGAGAAGTCAAACAATTGACCTCCCTCCCTCCCTCCCCTCCCTCCCCCTCCCTCCTCCTCCCTCCCTCCCTCCCTCCTGGCCTATTGTGGAAAAACGGTCCGTATTTAGGGAGGACGTCTGTAGCCCGGAATAACATAGCATTACAGTGAGAGAGAGAGAGAGAGAGAGAGAGAGAGAGAGAGAGAGAAGAGAGAGAGGCGACTCTGCTCCAGCGACAAGCCTCAGCCCCCTTGATGACTGTTTAGAGTTTGTCCGCCGTTTAGACTTAATTTCACCTCGCGGCACACTGGCAGTTATCAAATGGTTCAACAAAGACAATCCTCCTGGTTTTGGGTTTGTCCAGATATTCATTCAAATTCAAACACTTAAAAAAAGAAATGTTGTTTGTTGAAGTACAGGAACGCCCCCTAGATGTGTCTGTGCTGTTTTTAAGACCAAACTGGAAATATGCTTGTCTTTTTTTTTTTGTTCCACCATTTTGGATTTTTTTCCTCTCTCTCCTCGCGAGCCAGATGTGTTTCTCTTCAGTCTCTGGAGCTCCTCCCAGCGACGGACACCGTGATTCATTTTCCACATCTAGAAAGCACTTTGAAAAAAACAAAAAACTTACTTCTCTCACTCCTCCCCTCCCCCATCTCTCTCTCTTTCTATCTCGCTCCTTTTCTTTCTTTCTTTCTTTCGTTAGCATACGGTGGTTTGTCGGAAAATTCTGTGATAAAGTCTGAGAATGTTTGTTTGCTTTAATAAGAACAGCAATGCTTATTATGGAACACATAATTCTTCATTCAGTTCTTCAAGAGAAGGCAGCCAGAACTGATGGAATCTCCATAGCCAAAGGCCTGGTATTTTTCTGACTGTCTCTCTCTCTCTGTCTCTCTCTGTCTGTCTCTCTCTCTGTCTCTCTCTGTCTGTCTCTCTCTCTCTGTCTCTCTCTCTCTCTCTCTGTCTGTCTCTGTCTCTCTCGCTCTCCCTTCCTCCCTCCCTCCCACCCTGAGTTACTTACGACCCCTTGAGTTATAAAACACACCTCTGATCTCCTGAAATGCAGGGGGGAAGTGTGTGTGTGTGTGTGTGTGTGTGTGTGTGTGTGCATGTGTGTGTGTATGTGCACACGAGTGTGAGTGTGTGTCGTACTGGGTCAGTAAGGCAATTGACTTTCACTGTCGGCGTGTGTGTGTGTGTGTGTGTGTGTAGTGTGTGTGTGCATGTGTGTGTGTGTGTGTGTTGGGGGGGGGGGGGGGGGGGTGGAGGGGCAGGGGTAACAAAATTACAAAGCTTAAGTTGAAGAGTTAGAAACCTGTACTTTCTGCACCGCCCTGTGCCCCTCCCTCTTACACCTTTAACGCCCCCCTCTCTCTCTCTCTCTCTCTCTCTCTTTCTCTCTTTCTCTCTTCTCCCTCACCCATCCATTCCCACTCCTCCCTGATCCACCCCGTCACACTCCCTTCTTCCTTCCTTCCTCTTGTCCTCTCGTCCTCCCTTCCTTCTCCTCCTCCTCCTCCTCCTCCTCACCCTCCTTGCAGTCTATGGTTTATATACCTGCTGCTGGCTGGGGGGAGTTCCACATCACACACACACACACACACACACACACACACACACACACACACACACACAACGCACACACACACACACACACACAACACACACACACACACACACACACACACACACACACAGTGTCTCCAGTCTCCAGTCCCAAAACTCATTAACGCTGAAAATTGGCAATGGGGACAAAAGTTTTAAAGATTAAAAAAAATGCTGTTCAAAACTTTGTGTGTTTTAAAAGGACACGGACACACAGAGGTGAAAAGTGCAACATGTTTCACTGCTGTCTGAGCTTGAGGTACGAAACACACCTGTAGAGCACAGGTGTGTGTGTGTCTGTGTGTGTGTGTGTGTGTGTGTGTGTGCGGCAGACATATAACCTCACTTTAAAAGGCACGTGCTGTCTTTAAAGTCGCCCACACCCTCCCGGTTTTTGTGACTGCAGTAAAGAGCAGAGAGAATTGGAAGGTGTGTGTGTGTGTGCGTGTGTCGAGAGAGAGAGAGAGACCTAACCGCCAATTACCTGCCGTCTGCTATCCCCTCTGTGAACCTACACTATGAGGGGTCACACTCTATAGAGCCTATATCTACACCATGAGGGGTCACACTCTACGCAGTCTATATCTACACCACAAGGTCACACACTGATCTATACAGTATATATCTATCTCTATATCTATATCTGTCCATACAGTATATATCTATACCACATGGTCTTATGCAGACCTACACAGCCTACTGTATATCCACACACCCTCCCGTGTGCATCATACACATCTATACTGTTACTTCTGTAATATATGATATCAATGTGATATTTCTCAGGAGAGCAGGAATCGTAATCACATGAATCCCTTTTGTGTGTGTGTGTGTGTCTTCTGTGTGCTTGGTGTGTGTGTGTGTGTGTGTGTGTGTGTGTGTGTTCGGTGTCTCGGTGTGTGTGTGTGGTGTGTGTGTGTCTTGGGGTCTCGGTGTCTTGGCTGTGTGTGTGGTGTGTGTGTGTGTGTGTGTGTCTTCGGTTGTCTCGGGTGTGTGTGTGTGTTGAGTCTCTGTGTCTCGGTTGTTGTGTGTGTGTATGCAGGTGTGCATGATGCGAGCGGGAGAGCTAATCACAGTGTGAAGATATAAAGCCCAGGGGATTGATTCTACCAGAGAGATGAACTGAGTGATTATAGCTAGTTTATTATGG
Organism: Coryphaenoides rupestris; assembly: GCA_002895965.2. NCBI lineage: Eukaryota > Metazoa > Chordata > Actinopteri > Gadiformes > Macrouridae > Coryphaenoides > Coryphaenoides rupestris. The sequence goes on from PIJE02000507.1 coordinate 300,714, forward strand.
TCTAGTTATGGTTGGTTCATTATGGCTAGTTATTGGTTTTTTATGGCTAGTTGATGAAGCTAGATGTGTCATTGTTACCGGTTGCCACTTCCCCTGACTTCTCCACACCACCGTTGCTTATTTCACGCTTAAATTAGGTGTCAGGTAAACATTGGGGCCTTTCTTTGTGCAGTCGACCGTGTGTGTGTGGCCGGCGTATGTGTATGTGTTTTGTTGTCGTGTGTGTGGTGTGGTGTGTGTGTGGTGGTGTGCATGGGTCTGTGCAAATGTGTGTGGTTGGTGTGTGTGTCGTGTGTGGTGTTGTGTGTCCGTGTGTGTGTGTCTGTGCATACGTGGTGTGTGCGTGCTTGGGTGGATCATACTGGGATTGGATTAAGTGGGACCACACCATTTAAACTAGGGATTGCACCGATACCACTTTTTTTCAGACCGAGTGACAAGTACAAGTACTTACATTTGGGGTACTGCCGATACCGAATTACGATACGAGTACTTAATAAAACCATTACAGTTCTAATGACTTTGAAAACATGTTATTTTTTGTCTGGGGGGGGGGGGGGGTGGTGCTCCGTTTAATTCGTGGTTCTGATGGGGGGGGGGGGGTGGTGCTCCGTTAATTCGTGGTTCTGATGGGGGGGGGGGGGGGGTGCTCCGTTAATTATCGGTTCTGATGGGGGGGGGGGGGGGGGGGGTGCTCCGTTAATTCGCGGTTCTGATGGGGGGGGGTGCTCCGTTAATTATCGGTTCTGATGGGGGGGGGGGGGGGGGTGCTCTGTTAATTGGTGGGGACATGTCCCCAGCGTCCCCACTAAATTCTACGCCCATGCTCGGTACCATGCGCAGTTGCTATTAAACATCCATAAACGCCAACTCGGTTGCATCTCTTTATTTCAATATTCCTTGGCTAAGAATATTACAAGGTTAACGTTGCGTTGCCAAAGTGGTATCGGTGCGGTTGTATCGGAGTAGTTTAACGAGTACGAGTACATGAGCACAGTATCGGACCGATACCGAATACTGGTATCGGTATCGGTACATCCCTACCATTAACACATCATTACCACACAGTATCTCTCAACGAGACATTTGCTATTTATTGATTATAGTGCAAGTATGGGCTAGGAGGTCTTTAACTGTAACTTGCCGGCAATTACATACCTTCACAAAATGTGAATATTTTCCCAAACGGTGTGGTTGTGCACCATTTGATCAAATTGCTTTTGGTAACGTGGTTCACCCCACACAGCAATTAAACCGTCTCTTCGCACGTCCAATGCCTGTTTTTCTTTTGCTTAGCAGCCATTGCTCTTGCTGTTGTCGTTCACGAAGCGGATGTTACCTGCGTGTTACCTGCGCCTTGACATCATATCCAGGGGATAATATCAGTACATTCGAGTAAAAATACAGACTTCGCTTATCCCGTGCGAATGCGCCGCACAAAACACAGACGTGGAGGGTCATTTATAAATCACATGAGGTCCCCAGGTAATACTAGTCCCATGCGAATAGGGCTTCAGTTAGTTATTATAGTTATATTTATCTGGTTAGTTATTATATTTATATTTATTATATAGTCATGACTTTACAAATACTTCTGAACAATAACGCTGCTGTTCTGCAGCAACAACAGTTCAGGAGACAACAGAATTAATGAGTAAACGAAGGCTGCTAAATGGCAGGTGAGTGAGAAGAGTGAAAACAGCCATTTTGTCATGTGAAATCGCTTAATGGCTGTTTTAACTGAAGTAGAAGAAGAAGTAGAAGAAAGGAAGAAGAAGAAGAAGAAGAAGAAGAAGTAGAAGAAGAAGAAGAAGAAAGAAGAAGAAAGAGAAGAAAAGAAGAAGGAAAGAGGAAAGAAGCGAAGAAAGAAGAAGAAGAAAGAAGAAGAAGAAGAAGAAGAAGAAGAAGAAGAGCATAAAGCAGGGCCGCACACTGCTCTAATCCAGCATCGTCATCATCATCCTCCTCCTCATCCTCAGATGAACCCTGTGTGCTCTCGTCTCGTCTCTTCCTCCTCGGGCCCGACGTTGGACAAGCCTCTGCCACGTCGAATCTCTCTCTCTCTCTCTCACACACACACATACACTCACACACACTCTCACACACACTCTCCCCCTCTCTCTAAATGTTGTTTCAGTGTCTCTTCCCCATTCTCTCGCCCCGTTGGAGTTTTTTTTTCCTTTGTCCTCTTTTCTTTTTTGTTTCTTTCATTTCTTTCTCTTTCTCTAACACCTTGTCAGTTCTGTATGTCCCCTTCTCTCTCTTTTCTTCTATATTTCTCTCTCTCTCTCTTTAGTTTCTCTTTCCGTCTCTCTCTTTATTTAAGTATGTATCTCCTTTCCTTCATTCATATAATTTCTTCCTATCTCTCTCTCTTTCTTTCTTCATTTCATTCTTTCTTTCTCCTTCTTCCTCTCTTTTTACTTTCTGTCTTTCTTTCTCTCTCTCTCTCTCTTTTCCTCCCTGTCCTCCCTCCCTCTCTCTACCAAACCAAGTCTAGTAGCCTAGTTCCCAGTGGTTCAGTGCTCGCAGTCTATATGATGTGGTTTTTGCTGCAGGCCTGCAGGGAGGGGTCAGGGTTGCTGCAGGCCTGCAGGGAGGGGTCTGGGTGTCTCCCCGGCACAACCTCCCTGCGTGGCAGCCTGGCCTCTGTCCTGCTTCCAGGGCATCAGGGCCCTGGTTGACCGTACAGAGCCGCCAGAGTCTCCAGTCTCTCATCGGAAGTTATACAGACTCATATGGGCACAGGGCTGCATACACATCTTTCATATGCTTTAACGTAACACATTAAAAATGCAGTAATCTTTGCTTTTGCATCGATCAGAAGATGTTAATGTATGTGCAGGATGACAAAATACTCATTCAATCATTCGTACAGTATGTCATGTGATTTTGTGTCATGTGATGAGGGAATGATGCACAATAAAATCAGATCATATGAAAGGAAATGTGGCAAGGACTGTTACTGTCTGTTTACTTTAACATTTTTAGACACAACCACTATTGGAAACTCTGTGCTACTCAGGCCTCACATTGATCCAGTCACACACACACACACACACATGCACACACACCACACACACAGATACACAGGAACACACACACAGGCTCACACACACACGCTGACGGTGGTGTCAGCTCTACAAGGCAACAACCAGCCGGCAACAGTGGAGAGATGCGTCTTAATGCCTTGCTCAAAGGCATTAATGATGAGAACCATCAGCAACAACAGTCCACCACTTGGATCGACGCTACCGTCTGAACACATGTAGGTCTTCATATTCGTATTCTTCTTCTTCTTCTCCTTCGTGTTCTTCTTCTACTTCTTCTTCTTCTTCTTCTTCTTCTTCTTCTTCTTATTATTATTATTATTATTTTTATCATCATCATGACACAACAGCTGAAACATAGCAGGAGAATCGAGAGCTCCTATTGGCTCAGAGCTCCACTGCCTCAGGCCTTGGGCTCCAATCACCAACCAGGTCTCGTCCAGGAAGGGCTTCCCTCCTCCTACCTGCATGGGGCGGGGTCAGGGTGAAACAAACATAAATAATAATAATTATGTTTACTACACATGTGTTCATAACCCTACCCCGACCCCCGACCCCCCCCCCCCCCCCCCCACACACACACACACACACACCAAGGAAAACCATTGCATTCAACTCTAGTCCATAATAAATATTTCTTTTCTTATCTGGTCTGTGCCAAAGTTTTTGAAAAAGAAGTCTAACTCATGGAGGTGATGATTATGAATTCAAGAATGATGATGATAATAATATGCCACAATAACCGTATAATCAGCCCTGTGAACACACAACACACAACTTCATCATAAACACTCAATGTCTCCATGCTCCACAAACAGAGACAATAAAACCACAGACTTGAACCAATTTTAATTTAATGTGTGTGTATGTGTGCGTGTGTGTCTGAGTGAGTGAGAAATTGAGTGAGTGAGAGAGAGTGTGTGTGTGTATATACTGTATGTGTGTGTGTGTGTGACTTGGTGTGAGTGAGTGTGTGTATCTGAGTGAGTGAGTGAGTGAGTGAATGAGAGAGAGTGTGTGTGTGAGCGAGTGAGTGAGTGAGTTAGAGTGTGTGTGTGTGTCTGTGTGTGTGTGTGTGTCTGTGTGTGTGTGTGTGTGTGTGTGTGTGTCTGAGTGAGTGAGTGAGTGAATGTGTGTGTGTGTGTGTGTGTGTGTGTGTGTGTGTGAGAGAGAGAGAGAGAGAGAGAGAGAGAGAGTGTGTGTGTGTGTGTATGTATGCATGTGTTGGTGAGTGAGTGGGTGAGAGTGTCTTATTATGTGTGTGTGTGTGTGCGTTTGTATATGTGTGTGACTTGGTGTGTGTGTGTGTGTGTGTGTGTGTTTGTGTGTGTGCATGTGTGTGCATGCGTGCACGCGTGCATGTGTGTGTGTGTGTGCATCCAGATGTGCCACACTCACACAACAAAGTCCGTTATTTCACATCATTTCTACATGCAGCCATGTTGAACATTGGAGTAAAAGACACAGAAATGCAGTCAAGACCTTCACAACTATACTGTACTGGACTGTAACATCTCCACAGACTTCCCTGATCACAGCAGAGCAGTAGCCTCGCC
>PIJE02000507.1:310319-318614 GCA_002895965.2 Coryphaenoides rupestris
TACATTTATTCAAAGAAAGTGTATCGCACAATATATCGCTGACGGTGCAGCATAGCGCCCATAATTTCTAGGTTAATAGAACACATTTCAAGCACTCATAACTGCTAGGTTAACCCCTTGCTGGGGTAAACAACAGCAAGACAGCAATGATAAGATGCTACACAATGCTTAGTACTATTTTAAGTGGTGGGAGGTAGGAACATCCAAGTATCCATTGCTAGAAGATCCAAGATCAGATGGGATTGGAAGTGGGTATGGTGGGGCGGGGGTAATGTTGTGCATCTGAATAGACGGCACAAAGAAGTAATATTCTCCCTCGATGGGTTTATTTGTGCTAATGCTGGTGCATCTGGTGCTGTTTCCTGTGTGTGTGTGTGTGTGTGTGTGTGTGTGTGTGTGTGTGTGTGTGTGTGTGTGTGTTTGCTTTTTCGAATGACAACGCATAAGAATAACAAAGCAATGCAATAAGAAATAAACAAAGGCATCGCTGTTTCCAACTCCCGTGTGGAGCTTGGTGTTCTGTTTACTCCCCTGATAGTGTTGAGATGACACCCTCTTAGCGGGCCAAGGATGTCGGGAGGACAAGATTTGCATATGGCGTGAGAAAGAAAAGAAAAGTCGGCAAAGAAAGTCGACAGTCCCAAAAAGAAAGAGGCGCGAATCATTCGGTCCAATCGGGTCCAATAAAGCCTCTTTTGTAGTGGTGGTGGTGGAGTTTTTAAGTCTACACCTTTAAAACACCTGATAAGAGAGGCATGACTGAACGGGAGGCTGATGTGGAACCTCCATGCGAGGCACACAATGGGGATTTATCAGACACTGTGCAAATAGGTAGACTATATCAACGTCAAAGGCTTTTTATCTCAGTCCACACACGGGCCAAGAAAAGTACTTCATTTCCTGTGAGCGCTCCCTAAGTAAGCTTTCTCTGAGCTTTTTTGAAGGGGGGGGGGGGAAGTTGGGGCGCGTGTGTGTGTGTGTGTGTGTGTGTGTGTGTGTGTGTGTGGTAGTGTGTATGTGTGTGTGAGGACCCGCAGTCTAGAAGCCACAATTGGGACTTTGGGAAAACACAAATTCACATTCAAGAGGAAACCGCAATGGCGCTCGTACACAAAGACGAAATACTACATTTGGCCGGATTTACAGTTTTATCTGTTGTGTTGTTGGACACCAGGGGCCAAACAGCGCTGCCAATGTGTACCCGTCACAGGTGGCGCCGCAGCAGCAGCAGTGTGTGAAATTGGGAAAAAACGAAAACTGGGGAACATCGGGAAAAAGGGAAGATCCTTGAGTGTATTTTTACAGCATATAACCCTCGCTCTCTAATACCTGCGCCGTGTTTCATAATCAGGCGACGGCTTACGCTGTTAAACAGTGCTTTGAGGAATGGGGGGAAAATTAGGCCGCTTGGAGCAGGACGGACGCCTGGCTGATAATGTCTGAGTGAGATTGCGCACCTCACCTCCCACACACCACATCCTCCCCAAGAGGGAGACTTATGTTACCATGACGACGTCCAAATACGTGACGCATTTACGAGACTGCAGGAATTTCAGTAAACAAACGACGTCTCTCCTTAAGTGCAAACCAAACTAGCAATCATGAGTAATTATACGACGTCATCTCTGGCACTGCCTTCACTGTATAGGCCTACCTGTCCTTTTAGTAATGCATTAATTTATTTTTGTACTACCTCATCTCTGGGACTGCTTTTACTCTTTTGTACATATATCTGTTTTTTAGTCATGTATTCATGTTGATTAATGTGCACTGTCTCTGGTAAATAAATAGATAAATAAACAAATAACTAAATATAATTATCACAATAACTGGCTCATAATTGACAATGCTGACGTTAATCACGGTGACAAGCAATACATAGTTGTGCATATTGTGTTGAGGAAGAGCTTCTATTTGGCACAGAAAAAAACCTTATCCCAACAGGCTAGGCTATCACCTATAGAGTGAACCCCATTTTCTCTGAGAAAGACGTGGATATGACCTGAAGATAATACCGGGGTACTACCAGTGGTAACAGGCTCCTATTAAAGGTCTCCTATTATACAGTGTATACAGTGTGATTAGCCATTCCAAGAGGTTTCAAGCAGAATCTGCCCCTTATGACATCACAAGTGGGAGTCTCCTACCCAGGTGTACAGTATGCTGGATAGATCAGCCTACCTAGTTGCTACAGTCCACCGGGTAAGCTGTTAGGCTGATCTATCCAGCATACTGTACGCCTGGGTGCTGGACACTCCCACTTGTGATGTCATTAGAGGGAGGGGGGGGGGGGGGGGCAGGATTCTGAAACGGCTCAGACACCTGGTGTATAATAGGAGCCCTTGAAATTCACACAGCCCAACAGCCCAAGACACTAAATGGAAGCCCAAGACACTAAATGGAAAAAACTAGCTTTTATAAAAGTTTACCACGGCAATTAAAAGACACTTATGAAGAGTATAAACTGGTATGATCAAAGTGAGAGATGTGAAAAGAGGTGTCAGGATGGCTTCTGGGCGGCGTCTCATCCCGGCGTCTTGCAGGCCCGTGGATGTTTGTGTGCTTGGCGTCGGCGGCGCGGGGAGAGATCTAATTAGTGGGTCGACGCGTTTAATATTCACGCTGTGCAACTGTGATGCTGTACACCAAGGCTATCATCGCCGCGGTAACGTACGGTTGTTATCTGTGTGATGTCACACCCAATTAGTTGAGGACCACCCCTCCCCCTCACCCCTCCTTGTCTGCCATGGGGAGACCTGAGATTTGTTCGATTTTTCATTTTGTATCGTGTTAGTTGGTATTAACTATACTATAATTAATACTATTATTAGTGTTATTAGTTTGTTTTCTTCCATCTTAGAGGACACAAAGTGTAACATGTCTTCTTGATGCGACACACAAGAGGATGTCAATTATTTTGGGAATTGTTTGCCTGTTTTTCTACCGCCGTTGTTATTATTACACCCATAAACTGTGTTGCAGCATTTTCAAAACTGCCAAAAATTGATTTTGAAGGTTGTTATTTCAGGGGCTTTGAATACTTGGTCAATGAAAAGTGAACTTTTTGTTTAGAATTTGAAAGCATTCAGACAAAAACACAAAATGAGACATCCATGCATGCCTAGAACTATACACGCATGCACACACACATGCGCACGCAAGCACACATGCATGCACACACACACACACACACACACACACACACACACACACGCATGGATGTATTTCATGACAATTATTTCATGTACACAGGCCCACACATCAACACTGACATGAATGTACAGTATGTATGCAAATACACAATACATACATAACATTAAAACAACATACTGTAAGCCAAAAGCATTTTAAAAATATCCCCAAAAATCCTAAATCTTATCATAAAATACTGAATTGCAACCGGCCACATTTGCATATGAGGATTATCAACACCAGTGTATCGGCTGCAATGTTTGCGCTGAACAAACGCTTCTGAAGTCCATAAGTACAGCATCTACCCCAAAAATATACCCAAACCTCTAGTGAGTATGCTGATGAAAGCGACCCACTTAAGACCCCATAATTAGCTCATTGGGTCCATTGTGTAGCTCGACTGTTCTGGCTGCATCCATATCTGGCTCACGCATCGCCCCACCTACCCCCCACCCCCGTTACCCCTGATGGCTCTGGGGAGAACGTGAGCGTCATCATGGGACTCCAACTCCTGCCAGGAGAAAGAGAGAAGACAGGAAGTTGTATCGTTCCAACTGCTATTTTTAGCGACTGGTTGAATCGTACGTTATGCTTATTGGCGCTTTGAACTGCGGTTTGAAGAATTCCCTGGGCTGGTTCCAGCCTTGCCTCGCAACCCCTGATGGGACGCAAATTACTGCTTTTCTATTTTTTAACTCAGGTGTTGAGTTGAGTTGGTATCTGGGAAAAGATGGCCGAAGGTGTTTCCACGTGGACCCCTAAACCCTGAACGTCTGATGAACCACCAAGACCACGAAGAAGGGTCTCACTTCTACTTCAGTGGCCAGGAGAGCTAAACTAAACCACACATTTCAGACCGAGGTGTGGACATATTATTGATTAAAAAGGTACAGAGATAAAAGGCGGCTGGCCGAGACGAGAGGAAGAGAGACAAGTATTAGACAGGTCTAATATCTTCAATTTTCAGCGCCCCCCTTCGAGTGCCAGCTTTCGATTTTGTCTTGAAACGGCAGTCACGCCTCCATTTTTCCAGGAACAAGTCATCCGGAGTCACGGATGGATGCACGGATGGGTGCACCTTAACGGGGACCTTTCTCATGGTGTAATAAGTCGCCACTGATCCATCTATCTGGGCTGGGGGCAGTGTGAGAGTTTGTGCTCTTACTGCGTGCGTGTCCAACTTACCGTGGTACATCCAAGCTTCTATGAGTGAGCAGACAACAACAACAACAATAACAACAACAATTCCAAACATTGACAGATTAGTCTCCTGGAAAGAACTGGTGGGAGTTCACCTCTATTTAACCTTCATTATAATGCGATTAAAACATGGATCTTAATGTTTGGTCTCCCACACACAGCGTGTCCGCAGACACAGCATTTAATCTTGGACTCTCTGTACTCTTTGACCCTTGACTAGAATGCTTTTCAAAAGTTATTTAGTTCTAACATCTTTCAAGTTCTACCCACAACGTGCATCAACAACAATACTATTTTTATATATTTGTAATAAATATTTTTAGATTTGCTAATTTCTATGTTATTTTACTTTCTGTTTAATGTTCAATGTTAGGCACCAATTGCACAAAAGCACATTCCTTGTTTGCAAAAACTAAGGCAATAAAGCTGATTCTGATTCTGATGTCTACATACATGATATTACAGTATTTATCTCTTTTTCACTTCACAGTCTTTATTGTCTTTCATTCAATCAGACCAGCACAAGCGGGTTGACAGAGAAGATGTTTGCGAGATGTTCTGCACCAATAACAACCACACCGTCCACCAGACGCTACGCTAATGTGCTTTGAGGGGCTCCTCCAAAGGAACACAGGCAGGATGGTGCGTGAATAGTGCGGTTTATTGTAAAAATTCTCCTGCCTGCCTCTTGCAATACGCGACACTGAGGACATCTATCGCTCATCCCACAGTGTCGTGATGTCCAGGCCGTCCGCTCATACCCTAGCGCCCTAGATATTGTCAACTAGTGTGAAGTGGCCACCAGGCGATGAGGACATGAACCTAATCAACCAGTGAGCCCGAGCCCTTAGCACCCAATGCCAACATCACACCAACAAAACATATCACTCCCAGGTATATCACTCTGGACATTCGTAGCGCTTGCTGAGAAATCGGAGAGAAGCTCTCGTTCGCGATGATGTCTATAGTGTTTGACTTCCATGGTAATTGTCAGTTGATGTTGAAGTAATTTTGTAATCTTTTTACCCTTTAACGCTTAGAGTATTCGCAGATTAATCGTTAGTGGCCGAGCCTAAACATGTTTAAAATGTTGAAGTTTCATGCCGAGTCAGACCCTCCATAAAAATTAGATTAATACGTGTTTAATGTTGACAGCCCTGATATATATACATAGTATAGTGCTAATTCCCTTCAATTGTGATATTTGTGATGATCGTTGCATATTCCGCTGGGCATCACCACTTTTATATTTCACTGCATGTACTGTCTGTGCATGTGACAATTAAACTACTTCTAATCTTATGTACGTATATTTCTGCTATTACATGACATGTGCCATATTTCTGCTACTGCTGCCCTCACTTGTGCATCTGCCCTTAGGTTTGTGATAAGAGCAGGTATTATAGTATCAAAGTTATGGTCATGTAGTTGTTTGGAGCGTGAGGAGATGACCACGAGTGTGCACCATCAGTTCCTGACCGCTGTTGTCTCCCATAATGAGATTGGATGATAATAATATAATAACAGACCAGCTGTTGCCAATCGCTGCCTCCAATCAGCAGACAATATTCCAGCTAACAGCCATTCTGCTAATGACGCGACCTCATCTGCACTCAGGCAATCATTTTAAGAGAAAAATTATTTGTTGGTGGAAAATGGTCATAGTTGGAATTTAATATATGCACAAGCAAAAAAAAGCCAAGCCTGCTTCATAAATATAACCAAAAAGGCCCACGCATGAGGTCCATATGGACTGTATCTGAATAGTACAATCAGCCAACGAACCAAACCAATTTACTTGAGGCTTTGAGCTTGGGGAGCCAGAGAACGCAGTTTACGCAGCTGTTCACACTCAGCTGCTATTCTGTTTGTGAGCCGTGCCTTCAAGTGATGTGCTGTCAATGTGACACAACACTCGTTTAAGTAATACAAGTGGAAAAAACCCAGCCTCGCGCTAATATTCCAAACATGTGCTTTGACAGCTAAAAGCTGCTGTACTCTAGTTTGATGGACATGGGACAATAACATACCATAAGTAAGGTTTGAGGGTTGTAGAGAGAGCGAGCGGAAGAGAGCTAGATTATGAAAATAACCCTCTCCCCTGCCATCCCTCGCTTTATGCTCTGCTCTCCACTATCAAGACGATAACACTGTGTGATGGACAAGATGGATTCTAATCATGGCAGACATGCCCTGATTCCCCTGATTGGTCAGAAGTGAGCCTTGAGAGGTCTAAAGTGGTTGCAGTCGACTCGAAAAATAGATCTTTCACTCAGTAAAACCTGATGGATGGCTGCCCCATTTCTCCCACTTTACACTCAAACATTGCCTCTTAAATCTTAACTCCAGCATCTTTAAGGAAGAACCTTAAAAAAAAGAAAAGAAAAAAAGGTATTTAATAACTGAAATTTAACCAATGTGTCCATAGGCCTATGTATCATAGTGTAAACAAATGTTTAGTATATAAATGGTAAAAGAATTGCATTTATATAACGCTTTTATCCAAAGCGCTTTACAGTATTGCCTCACATTCACCCATTCATACACCGACAGCAGTGCCAACCATGCAAGGTAACAACCAACACGTCAGGAGCAGTTAGGGTTAGGTGGTGTCTTGCTCAGGGACACCTCAACACTTAGCTAGGCAAAGCGCGGGGATCGAACCTGCAACGACAACCACTCTTACCTCCTGAGCTACTGCCGCCCTATATACAAGCAGAACCTCAAGGCTCGGCCTGAAGTCCACGCCGTTAACGGCATGGTTCTATTTCTAGTTGATTGTTCATTTGGGAACCATAAATTGTGACCGGCACATCAACTAACCCCTCATTGCTGCATTGTGTGTGTGTGTGTGTGTGTGTGAGTGTGTGTGTGTGTGTGTGAGTGTGTGTGTGTGTGTGTGTGTGAGCGTCTGCATGTGTGTGTGCCATTATGTCAGAGGCCAGACAGGGCAGAGAGAAAGAACCTCCGCATGAGGATTAAAACCGTCGTCTCTCTTTATGCCGTTTGACTATCCAGAGCGCTGTGCGGCGCACGCCTAAAGGATCCATCTGTCTTCTCCCCTCATCCACAGAGATGATGGCATGGAGGCACACGGCCGCTAAATCGATAGCCACTTCCCACACCATGGCTGTGCATAAGAGAAAGACGTGTGTGAGAAGGCGTGTGTGTTTGTGTGTGTTATATGGGAAACCATTCTCCCCAGATAGGGGTGAGGGAGGGGGGGGGGGGGGGGGTCGGGTCAGAGATTGCATTTATGTATGAGCTATTGGATTGTTATGAATTAACGTCAACAGAACGGACATTTTAATCTTTTCCATCATATTACCTGTCTGCCGGTGGTATTGGCACAACAAAAATAGATTCATGGCACAGGCACAAGAAAAGGTAATCAATGGAAAGCAGCACCTGGAGGATTAGGGAACTATTGCAAATCCCTTTGCTATCATCAGATAGCCCAGCCACTGGCGCTATTGTTGCATCCACCTTGGATCTTTGCTTTCCTTTGATGGACGACACATTTTGTAAATTTGATAAAACATGAAACAGAGTGAACATCATAGCATCTCCTGCTCATCAAAAATAATGTCTCATATCAAAAATAAATGGTCTGTTTTGCAAAGAAATTGCCTTTTTGAAGCTTATTTGATGCATATCAAATGTAGGGCCTAGTTTGGCATACTTGCCCATACTAATATATGTAAATATGAATGTAAATAAATGCAGACCTTCACGTGCATAATAGGCCTATTATAACAAATACTACTGTACCTTTTAATTTCCATTGATTATGGAATATTCACTAACTCTGTGGCGCTGATTAACACACGTCTTCCTTCCTAAGCCGCGTATCGAGACAATCAGACCAGGAGGATGCATATGAGGGTCTGTTACCTGATGGCA
>PIJE02000508.1:2500-7500 GCA_002895965.2 Coryphaenoides rupestris
TATAGCAGCGCTGCCTGAGAGTGCCGGGTCATGTGACGTATCATGTGACGTATCGTGCAGTTGACGGCGTGTCAAACTCTCCCGAATATTTGTTACGTTTTGTCTGTTGGATATACAGTATATGTATATTAATATTTATTATTTATATAAATACATACATCCTGAACATACAATATTTTTTTAACACTGGACTTTTAATTAATTACGAAAAAATAAATAAATAAATAATCCACGAGTGGTGTTCTGAACACAACGCACAACACAACACAACCACACAACAAACACAACACAACAACACAACCCCAGAGAGACAAGCAGAAAGAATCGATCGTCTCACCGCCCAGGAGACGGCGCCTCCACCATTTTCCCTGTAATGTTCTGAGGTCTCTCGGGGTCTGGGGGGGGGAAGGGGGTTGAGGGAGGTGTGGGGGGGGCGGAGTGTAAGCTGCTGATTCATGCTCAGCCCCCCCCCCCCCCCCCCCCCACCACGCTCCTGGTAAAGTGCCTCGCATTGAACTTTACTTCACCCAAGTGCATCCCCTGTGTGTGTGTGTGTGTGTGTGTGTGTGTGTGTGTGTGTGTGTGTGTGTGTGTGTGTGTGTGTGTGTGTGTGTGTGGTGTGTGTGTGTGTGTGTGTGTGTGTGTGTGTGTTTTTATTCGCACACCATTTCTTTCTCGTCTGTAAGATTGTTAGTGTGTGTGTGTGTGTGTGTGCCTCTTTTTGTGGTTTGTTTTTGCCTGTGTGTGTGTGTGTGTTTGCTTGCTACGTGTGTGCGTGTGTGTTGTTTGCTGTGTGTTTGTGGTGCATGTTCTGGTGTGGGTTTTTTTTGTGTGGTGTGTGTGTGTGTTTGCTCCCGTGTGTGTGTGTTTGTTGTGTCTACACATACACTCTACGCGCGTGTGTTTGCGCCGAGTCGATCGAACACACACACACACACACACACACACACACACACACACACATTCCCACAAGTGTACAATTGTTTGCGTTGTGTACCTTTTCCCAGTGCGTGGGTGCACTTACTGTGCACTTTACCGTGCACACTCCTGCACACGTGCACTCTCCTTCCCGGCATGCTACATATTTAACCAGCCGTCTGTCTGTTGGTGTTGAATAAAACACTCCTTGTGTCGGTGGGAAGTGTCTCAGAACCACGCTGTCGCCGGGCAACGGCCAATCACAACGCGGCTCGAGTGCTTCCCCAAAATCAGAGGGAGGCAGCGTGGGGGCGTTCCAGGCTTGTTTGTTGAAGACGAGAGAGAGAGAGAGAGGTGAGGGAGAGGGGAGAGAGAGAGAGGGAGAGGGGGAGAGAGAGGGAGAGAGAGAGAGAGTGAGAGTGAGAGAGGGGGAGAGAGAGAGAGGGAGAGGGGAGAGAAGAGAGAAAGAGGTGGGGAGAGAGAGAGGGGGGGGGGCGCCGCGCGGGGGCCGACGATGTAAGGGAGCAGAGGAGAAAGCCTGGCCCACGCTTTTGTTGGTTCACAGGATCGATCAAAAAACGATCCAACTCCCAGTCTTGTCTCTCTCATCCTCTCTCTCTCCTCTCCTCTCTCTCTCTCTCTCTCTCTCTCTCTCTCTCTCATCCTCTCTCTCTCCTCTCCTGAAAGACTGCAACACCTGCTACTACTGCACAAACACACACACAGACACACACACACACACACACACACACAAAATACAACACAAACATGTATTTATAAACACGCACACACATATCCTATACTTGGCGTAGCTTTCTTGCTTTGTTACTCACGGTGTGTGTGTGTGTGTTTCTCTCCCTCTAGAAGTTCTCAACAACTCTCTACCTCCTACCCTTCTACTCTCCCCCACCTCCCACCAGCACCACCACCAGTCCCAAATCTCTGTCTCCCCAAGCTGGTTCTTCCTCCCCCCCCCTCCCTCCCTCCCTCACTCCCTCACTCCCTCACTCTTCTCTGTCTCTCCTGTTCTCCCTCTGTTGGCATCTCCCTCCTCTGAAGTCTTCTCTTCCTCTCTCCCTCTTTATCTCTCCACCTGTATACCCCTATCTCTCTCTCTCTCTCTCTCTCTCTCCCTCTCTCTCTCCTTCTCCCTCTTCCCCTGATGCCCTTCAGGCTAACTGTAAACTGCCAAAATCACAAAAAGTAACACGCACACACACACACACACACCCACACACACACCCACACACCCACACACACACACACCCACACACACACACACGCACACACACCCAGAGCAAACAGCGATGGAGGAGATATTTTTGCAGCCTTTCATTTCTCCCCCTTTGTTGTGTCTCTAAAAAATTTACCAAGCCAGCCAGATGCTCACACACACACAGACACACACACACACACACACACACACACACACAGTTGTATGCACACATACAGACATACACACATTGTACGCACAGACATACACACACACACACACATATGTGTGTGTCGTCCATGAGAGGATCGTTATTATTCATATTAATATTCAATGAGCTTTGGTCTCAAGCTGATGAACCAGGAGTTTGGAAACAAGTAAGAGAATAAAAGTGTGAATTCTGCTCATGTTCTCCGGTGTGTGTGTGTGTGTGTGTGTGTGTGTGTGTGTGTGTGTGTGTGTGTGTGTGAGTGTGTGTGTGTGTGTAGTGTTGTGTGTGTGTGTGGGTGGCAGCGCTCGAGATCCTGCCGTGCAGCAGGGTGGGCCACGTCTTCAGAAAGAAACACCCCTACGTGTTCCCAGAGGGCAACGCCAACACATACACACACACAGGACATACACACACACATACACACACACACATACACACAACATACACACACACACACAACATACACACACACACACACACAACATACACACACACCACACAACACTCTCTCTCTCACACACACACACACACACACACACACACACACACATGTCTCTCTCTCTCTCTCTGCCACAGAGCTTCTTTTAGTCGCCTCATGCTGAGCCTCTGCTGAAATAAATAATGAGTATCAAAAGGAAGTGTCTCCTTGACGCCTTGTTGCACCCCGGGACACCCGGGACACCCACATGGCCCCCACACATACACCACTCACATAGACACACACACATATGCACACACACACACAGACACACCACACACAGACACACACACACAGACGACACACACACACACACAGACACACGCACACACACATATATACACACACGCACACACACACACACAGACACGCAAGTTCTAAGTTAGCTGGTTGTTTTATACTGTCTCACTGACTGGCTGGCTGACTGTCTGTCTGACTGGCTGAGATAGATTGCATTACACTAAGCCTGCGTTTGCATTAAGCACCGATATTGTTAAGAAACGTTGTCGCAACAGATCCGCCCTGGAAGCCTTTTTGCCTGACACAATATTATCCTCCCGGGAGGGTAAGCCATTTTCTCAGCTTCTGCTTGTTGTCAGCGTTGTTTACAGACGAGCCCAGTAATCCATTAATAGGACTGATGCATCCCGCCCGCTCTGCATAAATCCACTTATAAGCCGTCCAATCAGATGGAGGCTAATTGGTTCTGTGGCGAATTGCCTGCGAATGTTCCCTCTTCCAATGCTGTGTGTGTGAGGTGGACGGGTGACGGATGGATGGGTGGGTATGTTGGCGGTGGGATGGAGGGTGGCTGATGGATGGATAGGCAGAGAGAGAGACAGATAAGGATGAGACTACACTAGTGCTGATTAGTCAATTAAGAGAATATGAACCAATTAAAATGTCAGATAAATAAGACCAAACAATCTCATAGCGTAGAGCTTCGCAGATCAACTGAAGGGCACTGAGTCAAGACTTTATTTATCTTTTGGCATCGCGTCAGTCACAGCACTCCGCCAGAAGACATTTTCTAGACCAAATGTAAGCGTGGGTAAATGCGGATAAAAGAAGAACATGAAACAGCCATTAGTCTCAGCCCTGCCGCGCACGCAGATGACCTCATAGAGCCGCCGCGCTTTAATCGGCCAATCGGAGCGCCGGTGGGTTGGCTCTCTGTAGGTGGTTACCTCAGCAACAGATGCGCCTCGTAAGCCGATAGCTGAGCAATGTTTTAGAAGTTACTTTGCAGAGTCAGACATTCAACAATTATGTCATCAATACGGTTTTATTGGTCGCCAGGAGGAAATTACCCAGCAAGCTCCTCCTCTCCTCTCCTCCTCCCTCCTTCTCCTCCTTCCTCTCCTCTCTCTCCTCCTTCTCCTCCTCTCCTTCTTCGCTCCACGCCGTGGGAGGCCATTTTTATACAGCGTGCTACACCACGCTAATTACTGCATTTAATACCCTGGCTGGGGGAGAGGGGGGGGAGAGGAGACAGGGGAGAGGGGAGGATAGCGGGGGAGACAATGTTTTCCAGAGAGCGAGAAAGGGAGGGTGTGTGTGTGTGTGTGTGTGTGTGTGTGTGTGTGTGTGTGTGTGTGTGTGTGTGTGTGTGTGTGAGAGAGTGTATGTGAGAGAGAGAGAGTGTGTGTGTGTGTGTGTGTGTGTGTGTGTGTGAGAGAGAGAGGAGAGAAGAGAGAGAGAGTGTGTGTGGTGTGTGTGTGAGAGTGGATGAGAGAGAGAGAGAGAGAGAGAGAGAGAGAAATTGTGTGTGTGTGTGTGTGTGTGTGTGTGTGTGGTGTGTGTGTGTGTGTGTGTGTGTGTGGTGTGGTGAGAGAGAGTGTGTGTGTGTGTGTGAGAGAGAGAGAGATGTGTGTGTGTGTGTGTGTGTGTGTGTGTGTGTGTGTGTGTGTGTGTGTGTGTGTGTGTGTGTGTGTGTGTGTGTGTGTGTGTGAGAGAGTGGGAGAGAGAGAGAGTGTGTGCGTGTGGGAGAGAGTGTATGTGAGAGAGAGAGAGAATGTGTGTGTGTGAGTGTGAGAGAAAGGGAGGCTGTGTATGTAATTAGCATGTGTGAATATGTATGTTTCCTTCCCAATGTTCGTTAATGTGTGATCATTAGAGGCATCGGGCACGCTGCCAAAATAGAAAGAAGTTAAAATTGTGAACATGAATGTAGAAGTGTG
>PIJE02000508.1:12500-20000 GCA_002895965.2 Coryphaenoides rupestris
TCAGCAGCTTACACTCCGCCCCCCCCACACCTCCTCAAGCCCTCCCCCCCCCAGCTTTGGTCTCAAGCTGATGAACCAGGAGTTTGGAAACAAGTAAGAGAATAAAAGTGTGAATTCTGCTCATGTTCTCCGGTGTGTGTGTGTGTGTTTGTGTGTCTGTGTGTGTCTGTGTGTGTGTGTGTGTGTGTGTGTAGAGATCTCCTTCCGGGTGTGGCAATGTGGGGGCAGCCTCGAGATCCTGCCGTGCAGCAGGGTGGGCCACGTCTTCAGAAAGAAACACCCCTACGTGTTCCCAGAGGGCAACGCCAACACATACATCAAGTAAGGACAGACACACACACACACACACACACATACACACACACATACGCACCCACACACAGACACACACACAGACACACACATACGCACCCACACACATACACACACACATACACACACACATATGCACCCACACACAGACACACACACAGACACATATACACACACAGACATGCACACACATACGCACACACATGCACACACAGACACACTCACACACACAGATACACGCAAACACACATATACACACACACACGCACACACACAGACACGCAAGTTCTAAGTTAGCTGGTTGTTTTATACTGTCTCACTGACTGGCTGGCTGACTGTCTGTCTGACTGGCTGAGATAGATTGCATTACACTAAGCCTGCGTTTGCATTAAGCACCGATATTGTTAAGAAACGTTGTCGCAACAGATCCGCCCTGGAAGCCTTTTTGCCTGACACAATATTATCCTCCCGGGAGGGTAAGCCATTTTCTCAGCTTCTGCTTGTTGTCAGCGTTGTTTACAGACGAGCCCAGTAATCCATTAATAGGACTGATGCATCCCGCCCGCTCTGCATAAATCCACTTATAAGCCGTCCAATCAGATGGAGGCTAATTGGTTCTGTGGCGAATTGCCTGCGAATGTTCCCTCTTCCAATGCTGTGTGTGTGAGGTGGACGGGTGACGGATGGATGGGTGGGTATGTTGGGGGTGGGATGGAGGGTGGCTGATGGATGGATAGGCAGAGAGAGAGACAGATAAGGATGAGACTACACTAGTGCTGATTAGTCAATTAAGAGAATATGAACCAATTAAAATGTCAGATAAATAAGACCAAACAATCTCATAGCGTAGAGCTTCGCAGATCAACTGAAGGGCACTGAGTCAAGACTTTATTTATCTTTTGGCATGGCGTCAGTCACAGCACTCCGCCAGAAGACATTTTCTAGACCAAATGTAAGCGTGGGTAAATGCGGATAAAAGAAGAACATGAAACAGCCATTAGTCTCAGCCCTGCCGCGCACGCAGATGACCTCATAGAGCCGCCGCGCTTTAATCGGCCAATCGGAGCGCCGGTGGGTTGGCTCTCTGTAGGTGGTTACCTCAGCAACAGATGCGCCTCGGAAGCCGATAGCTGAGCAATGTTTTAGAAGTTACTTTGCAGAGTCAGACATTCAACGATTATGTCATCAATACGGTTTTATTGGTCGCCAGGAGGAAATTACCCAGCGGTATGTTAAGTCATATATAAAATACAAATAAATCAATAAATACAATCCAATAATCAAAATAATGTCATTCTGAAATGGGCCATTCTGCATAATGACTACTTTTACTTTTGGTACTTTAAGTATATTTTGATGCTAACACTTTTGTACTTTTGTACTACCCAAAGGTCCTGTATGTAAGAATAATGAATCCATTCAGGGATTCATTTTACAGACACAAATCACTTTAAATTGCCATTTAATGAGCAGGTTGTGGTTGAAGTTAAAACATGAGAGCTTCCCCGACTCTCTCTGTTGCGTAGAACAGCTTTTGGGTGATTTCTCTTATATTTGAGTCGGGTCGGATTTCGCGGGAAAAAGGAACGAAGTGACACGTAAGCGTGGATAATTAAAAATATATATATTTCATAGCTTTTTTAAATGTGTACAAGGTTTAATTATGATAAGAACTAACATTAGTTTCTGATTGTTATTGTCTCAACCCACGGAGATCAGAATGCACTGATTCTTACATATAGTACCTTTAAATAACATTTAAACGCAGGGCTGTTAGTTAAAAGCCAGTGTTTCCACAGTGTGGTGTTGCTACTGGGTGTGAGTGCATGTTCCCCAGCTGTCCAGTGGTAGCCAGAGTGTTCCTGCTCAGCACAAGCCTGCTGTGTAAACACACTGCTGGTCCCAGCTAATTAACTCCAGCCTCACCGAGCGCCCCGCTATGAACACGCTGATTGAGAAAACCAAAGAAGAAAAAAATGAAACCCACAACAACAACAACAACAACAACAACAACAACAACAACATCCTGTTTGGTAATTTGATTACAGCCATTATGCTGAACTGTGCCCACCACCACCACCACCCGTAGTGTCTTGCCATGTTGCCGTGACCTTGTGCATGTGTGAATTGTGTGTGTGTGTGTGTGTGTGCGTGCGAGCACTGTGTGTGTGTGTGTGTGTGTGTGTGTGTGTTGTATTTATGTGTGTATGTGTGTTTGTTATTGGTTGTACAAGTGTGTGTGTGCGTGTCCATGTGTGTGTGTGTGCTGCGTGTGTATGTGTGTGTGTGTGTGTGTGTGTGTGCTATTTTTACAAGTGTGTGTGTGCGTGTGTGGGCAGGGATTTTGAATACGGCTAGGTGTCTAAACAGACAGAGAGAGAGGCGATATCTTTCTGCAGTAAAACCAACAATTATAATGTGTGCACTTCTGCTGTCTCTCGAGAGCTATGAAATGCCAAGTGATTCTTCCATGATTCCTTAAACTGGAGACACACAACAAGATGATGAAAAAATCACATATGATTGTGAAATCATGAGACGCCACACAACATAACGACAGATAATGATGAATCCTAACAAGTTAGCTCCTGTAGTGTGTGGACGCAGACACACACACACACACACACACGCACACACACCACCCGATCCCCATTCACGAACAACCCCGAATGACACACAAAAAAATCAAAACTGCCAAAGCGAAAGATAATCACTCGATGAGATGATATAAATCAATATGCGTCCATGGTGATCGTATGATTTTCTATCCAGAGTTCGTGGGAAGTGAGTGATGGTTCTTCTAAGTCCGTCCACCATGTAGTCAACTCCCACAAGCAGCAAGTCAAGTCAAGACATGGCGTCTCGGGTCAAGCCAGGCCGTGGGTGCTTTAGTGAAACACACACACACACATATTGCTTATTTTTTATATAGTTGTATATATTTCTCGATAATTTTTCGCATTTTTTGGAATTTCTATGTTTTAATTTTCACTGTTAGGCACCAATTGCACAAAAACACATTCCTTGTTTGCCAAAACTAAGGCAAGAAAGATGTTTCTGATTCAGATTCACCCACAGCTTCAAACATTGTCAAAGAGTCTTTTTGTTACTGGGCTGCAAATCTATCGGTTGTCGTCCCACTACACTGTCGTGCCGCACACCGAATGGTTGAGGAGCGAGTGAGTGATCTTTGATCTGTACTGAAGTCACGGGACATTTAGCTGCACAATGTTGCTGTTGTACAATGAGTGTGTTTTCAGATCGAGTTGCGTCGTTTCTTGGGCTTGAGTTTGTCCTGAGCTGAGTGATGTGAGCGTATTGGTCGATACGCAGGGAGCTGTGCTGCGGGTCCCTCAGTTAGTTGTTTTGTGTCAATGCTTTAAAAGAAGAGCACTGCATTGGGTGAGATGAGTTGTGCATATTTGTTATGCCGAATGCAGTGCCTGTGAGGGTTTCTGGACAACATTTGTTTTGTGTTGTTTATTCATTTGCAATAATAAATACGCACGCTTTTGCATAAAGCAAGCATATTTTTCTCACCCCCCATGTTGCTAAGAGTATTAGAAACAGGGAAAATCTCCCTTTGCGGATAAGAAATGTGTGATTAATTTGCGATTAATCGTGATTAACTCTGGGCAATCATGCAGTTAATTGTGATTAAATATTTGGAATCGATTCACAGCCCTAAACGTGACATGTGAGTTTACCCCGCCAACCCCGACCCAGTTCCCCCCACTACCCCCCTGGTTGTGGGAAGGGGCCAGATAAGGTCTAAATCTCCCCAATGATCCTGCCATGTGTTCACAATTAAATGTAACATCTGAAAAGCACAAGACCACGATTGTTAGCATTTGTAAAATGGTCAAGAGTAAAGCATTCGTCATGAATAATAGATTCACTGAATTAAAAAAAAGCACCACCCCTCCCTCCTCCCTCTGTCCCTCCCTCCCTTCTTCCTCCCCCCCCTCCCTCCCTCCCTCCTCCCTCCTCTTCTCTCTCTCTCTCTCCCTCTTCTCTCCTCCTCTTCTCTCTCTCCTTCTCTCCCTCTTTCTCTCTCTCCTTCCCTCCTCTCTTCTCTCTCTCTCTCTCTCTCCTCTCTCTCCTTCTCCCTCTTCCCCTGATGCCCTTCAGGCTAACTGTAAACTGCCAAAATCACAAAAAGTAACACGCACACACACACACACACACCCACACACACACCCACACACCCACACACACACACACCCACACCACACACACACGCACACACACCCAGAGCAAACAGCGATGGAGGAATATTTTTGCAGCCTTTCATTTCTCCCCCTTTGTTGTGTCTCTAAAAATTTACCAAGCCAGCCAGATGCTCACACACACACAGACACACACACGCACACCACACACACACACAGTTGTATGCACACAGACAGACAACACATGCATTGTACGCACAGACATACACACACACACACACAAATGTGTGTGTCGTCCATGAGAGGATCGTTATTATTCATATTAATATTCAATGAGCTTTGGTCTCAAGCTGATGAACCAGGAGTTTGGAAACAAGTAAGAGAATAAAAGTGTGAATTCTGCTCATGTTCTCCGGTGTGTGTGTGTGTGTGTGTGTGTGTGTGTGTGTGTGTGTGTGTGTAGAGATCTCCTTCCGGGTGTGGCAATGTGGGGGCAGCCTCGAGATCCTGCCGTGCAGCAGGGTGGGCCACGTCTTCAGAAAGAAACACCCCTACGTGTTCCCAGAGGGCAACGCCAACACATACATCAAGTTAAGGACACAACACACACATACACACACACATACACACACACATATGCACCCACACACAGGACACCACACACCAGACACACACACACACACACACACACACACACACACACACACACACACACACACACACACACACACACACACACACACACACACACACATACACACACACACACACACACACACACACACACACACACACACATATACACACACACGCACACACACACACACAGACACGCAAGTTCTAAGTTAGCTGGTTGTTTTATACTGTCTCACTGACTGGCTGGCTGACTGTCTGTCTGACTGGCTGAGATAGATTGCATTACACTAAGCCTGCGTTTGCATTAAGCACCGATATTGTTAAGAAACGTTGTCGCAACAGATCCGCCCTGGAAGCCTTTTTGCCTGACACAATATTATCCTCCCGGGAGGGTAAGCCATTTTCTCAGCTTCTGCTTGTTGTCAGCGTTGTTTACAGACGAGCCCAGTAATCCATTAATAGGACTGATGCATCCCGCCCCGCTCTGGCATAATCCACTTATAAGCCGTCCAATCAGATGGAGGCTAATTGGTTCTGTGGCGAATTGCCTGCGAATGTTCCCTCTTCCAATGCTGTGTGTGTGAGTGGACGGGTGACGGATGGATGGGTGGGTATGTTGGGGGGGGATGGAGGGTGGCGATGGATGGATAGGCAAGAGAGAGAGACAGATAAGGATGAGACACACTAGTGCTGATTAGTCAATTAAGAGAATATGAACCAATTAAAATGTCAGATAAATAATACCAAACAATCTCATAGCGTAGAGCTTCGCAGATCAACTGAAGGGCACTGAGTCAAGACTTTATTTATCTTTTGGCATCGCGTCAGTCACAGCACTCCGCCAGAAGACATTTTCGAGACCAAATGTAAGCGTGGGTAAATGCGGATAAAAGAAGAACATGAACAGCCATTAGTCTCAGCCCTGCCGCGCACGCAGATGACCTCATAGAGCCGCCGCGCTTTAATCGGCCAATCGGAGCGCCGGTGGGTTGGCTCTCTGTAGGTGGTTACCTCAGCAACAGATGCGCCTCGGAAGCCGATAGCTGAGCAATGTTTTAGAAGTTACTTTGCAGAGTCAGACATTCAACGATTATGTCATCAATACGGTTTTATTGGTCGCCAGGAGGAAATTACCCAGCGGTATGTTAAGTCATATATAAAATACAAATAAATCAATAAATACAATCCAATAATCAAAATAATGTCATTCTGAAATGGGCCATTCTGCATAATGACTACTTTTACTTTTGGTACTTTAAGTATATTTTGATGCTAACACTTTTGTACTTTTGTACTACCCAAAGGTCCTGTATGTAAGAATAATGAATCCATTCAGGGATTCATTTTACAGACACAAATCACTTTAAATTGCCATTTAATGAGCAGGTTGTGGTTGAAGTTAAAACATGAGAGCTTCCCCGACTCTCTCTGTTGCGTAGAACAGCTTTTGGGTGATTTCTCTCATATTTGAGTCGGGTCGGATTTCGCGGGAAAAAGGAACGAAGTGACACGTAAGCGTGGGATAATTAAAATATTATATATTTATAGCTTTTTAAATGTGTACAAGGTTAATTATGATTAGAACTAACATTAGTTTCTGATTGTTATTGTCTCAACCCACGGAGCATCAGAATGCCACTGATTCTTACATATAGTACCTTTAAGTAACATTTAAACGCAGGACTGTTAGTTAAAAGCCGGTGATTCCGCAGTGTGGTGTTGCTACTTTTACTGAAGTAACGTTTCAACGCAGGACTGTTAGTAAAAGCCAGTGTTTCCACAGTGTGGTGTTGCTACTGGTGTGAGTGCATGTTCCCCAGCTGGTCCAGTGGTAGCCAGAGTGTTTCCTGCTCAGCACAAGCCTGCTGTGCTAAACACCACTGCTGGTCCCAGCTAATTAACTCCAGCCTCACCGAGCGGCCCCGCTATGAACACGCTGATTGAGAAAAACCAAAGAAGAAAAAATGAACCCACAACAACAACAACAACAACAACAACAAACAACAACATCCTGTTTGGTAATTTGATTACAGCCATTATGCTGAACTGTGCCCACCACCAACCACCACCCGTAGTGTCTGCCATGTTGGTGCCTTGTGCCATGGTGGACTGTGTGAGTGTGGGTGTGTGTGTGTGTGTGTGTGTGTGTGTGTGTGTGTGTGTGTGTGTGTGTGTGTGTGTGTGGTGCGTGTGGTGTGTGTGTGTGTGTGTGTGTGTGTGTGTGTGTGTGTGTGTGTGTGTGTCGTGTGTGTGTGTGTGTGTGTGTGTGTGTGTGTGGGTGTGTATGTGTGTGTGTGTGTGTGTGTGTGTGTGTTTTTTACAAGTGTGTGTGTGCGTGTGTGGGCAGGGATTTTGAATACGGCTAGGTGTCTAAACAGACAGA
>PIJE02000508.1:25000-35000 GCA_002895965.2 Coryphaenoides rupestris
TTGCGCTAAAAGCGCAAGATAAAAGCTGTTAAACCATTTATACAGAAGAGTAGTTACCCAAATAAACTTCAATCAGACATTGAGACAGATATTGCTCTGTGTGAGTGTGAGAGATTGTGTGTACGGGTATAATATGTTTCTGGGCAATTTTGATCAATTGATAAGTTGATCAATGATCGATGTGAGGAAGCATCTAATATCTAGTATAGGTATTTCTATGTTGCATGACAGCATTCCATGACTCCAGTGGAACTGATCTGGACTCGCTTTGTGAACACAGTAAAATACTGTGGGTTTTATTTTACGGAGGCATTTAAAATCCCCCCTCATCCCAATTTCGAGGGCAATTAAAAGAATTTTAGGACCAAAATTCACCGAACCACCGTTAACGTCTGACCCTGGTGTGTGTGTATGTGTGTGTGTGTGCGTGTGTGTGCGTGTGTGTGTGTGTGTTTGTGTGTAGGAACACGCGTCGTACAGCGGAGGTGTGGCTCGATGACTTTCGTCTCTTCTACTACTCGGCCCGTCCTGCCGCACGGGGGAAGTCCTACGGCGAGTAGGTCTCACACACACACACACACACACACACACACACACACACACACACACACACACACACACACACACACACACACACACCAGCTAAGGTATTAAGCTTGTAACTTATTGATCGTCCGTGATTCTTAACGACAACTGCCTCTCTGTCTCGCCACCTGTCTGTCTGTCTGCCCTCCTCCACTTGTTCTCTGTCTCTCCACCTGTCTCTCTCCTCCCTGATCTGTCTGTCTGTCATCTCCGACTTGTCTCCTCTGTCTCTCCACCATCTCATATCTGCTCCCTGTTTCTGCCTGTCTGTCTCTCCCACCTGTCTCTCTGCCTCCCTTTCTGCACTGTGCTGTCTCTCACCTGTCTTCTCTGCTCCTGGTCTGTCTTGTCTGTCTCCCCACCTCTCTGTCTGTCTCCCCACCTGTATCTGTGCTCCCTGGTCTGCCTGTCTGTCTCTCCGCCTGTCTGTCTGTCTCTCTCGTCACCTGTTTCTCTGTCTGTCTCACTGCTCCCTGGTTTACCTGTCTGTCTATCCGCCTTTCTGTCTGTCTCTCCACCTGTCTGTCTGTCTCTCCACCTGCCTGCCTGTCTGTCTGTCTGTCTGTCTCCCCACCTGTATCTGTGCTCCCTGGTCTGCCTGTCTGTCTCTCCGCCTGTCTGTCTGTCTCTCTCGTCACCTGTTTCTCTGTCTGTCTCACTGCTCCCTGGTTTACCTGTCTGTCTACCTGTCTGCGTGTCTGTCTCTCCAGTGTCCGGGGGCGGGTGGAGCTGCGTAAGAAGCTGCAATGTAAATCATTCAAGTGGTACCTGGACAACGTCTACCCTGAGCTCAAGTAAGAGTGTGTGTGTGTGTGTGTGTGTGTGTGTGTGTGTGAGGTCCGTCCTTAATCGATGCCTTTGTGCTCCCGTCTGTCTCTGCTCTGATTGGCTAAGCTCCCAGCGGGACCCTGCCACTACGACGACAGATTGTCAAAGACACAAACACACACACACACACACACACAACACGCATGAAGTCACACACACACACACACACACACACACACACACACACACACACACACACACATATCTCCACGTGCACCATTAATGATGAAAGCACGTGCACGCACACAAATTGGCACACAGGCACATTCTAAGCACCAATTTATCCATCAGGATGTTAATCCCTGAGAATGGAATTAACAGCCGAGCTCTCCTGAGACGGCAGACCTGACCCCTTAAACACTGAGCAACGTCCAACCGATTAATAGAGGGGGGGAGGAGAGAGAGAGAGAGAGAGAGAGAGAGAGAGAGAGAGAGAGAGAGAGAGAGAGAGAGAGAGAGAGAGAGAGAGAGAGAGAGAGAGAGAGAGAGAGAGAGAGAGAGAGAGGGAGAGAGAGAGAGAGAGAAAGTGTGTAGAGAGAGAGGGAGAGAGAGAGAGGTAGAGAGAGAGAGAGAGAGAGAGAGAGAGAGAGAGAGAGAGAGAGAAAGAGCTAGGCTTTTGATTGTCCCATGGCGTTGGTGCAGGCTTGTCTTAAATGAGGTAATTTAAATGAGAATAGAGGAGAGGACGTTTTATCAGACGGTGAGATTGGCCAGCAAACTTTTTGAAATAATGAGTCCTGGAGAGTGGAGTGTGGAGAGTGGAGAAAGAAAAGTGCTTTCTTGCTGATCTTCTCAGAAGTTAAACCCAGTCTGTAGTTTACTCTGCAAAACAGAGACTCTGGCTGAATTAATCATGTGTACAGAAAGCTGCACTTTCTCTCTTCTGGTTGGTATCGATCCATATTCTGAGCTTCTAATCCACCTGTCTTGTTCTTCTTCTCTCCAATCTGTCTGGCCATCTTTAAAATATCACCCATTATAATCCAACTCCAATCAACAGCCTTTAAAGGGGCCCTATTATACCATTATAAGCCTTTTCAAAATTGTCATGTGACTAAAAATTGTCATTGTGACGAAAGTGACATCACAAGTGGGACTGTCACCCGGATGTATGATGGATAGGTCAGACTATCAGCCTATTCCGGTGGACTGTACCAAGCGGTAAAACCAATCTAGTCAGCTTATGTCCAGGTAGGCACTCCCACTTGTGATGTCACTTCGTCACGACAACGATTTTTGTCACGTGACAAATTTGAAACGGCTTGTAATGGGCTAATCACGCTCACACCTGGTTGTATAATAGGGCCCTTTGACGAGCTGTGGTTTGCTGTTCTATTCTATGCAGCTCTATGCTGTCGATGTCCAACCTGTTCTATGTGGCTGTGTACTGTTGTGTTGATATGTTGTGTGTTGTGTGTTTATGTTCTGCTGATCTGCTCCACGGTGCGGCCCACCAGGGGTGCCCGACGACTCAGACTCCCGGTCTGGGGTGATCCGCCAGAGGCAGAACT
The DNA here is from genome assembly GCA_002895965.2 of Coryphaenoides rupestris. Classification (NCBI taxonomy): domain Eukaryota; kingdom Metazoa; phylum Chordata; class Actinopteri; order Gadiformes; family Macrouridae; genus Coryphaenoides; species Coryphaenoides rupestris. Next base: position 27,925 of record PIJE02000508.1, read on the forward strand.
GTCTGGAGTCCCAGCGGCAGGAGGGCCAGGACCAGCCGGCCCTAACCCTGGGCCCCTGCGCAGGCTCCCAGGACGTCCCCGCCGTCCACCAGGTAGGCTCCGCCCCCACCCTAAGCTTCCCGACCCGCTACAAGACTTTTAAAGTTCGGGGGCCCGACTGTGGCAGTAGACACGACACGACTGGTCTCGACCATCAGTCTCTACTCCCAGCCACTTTGTTCCCCTTTTTTGTTCCTCTTGACCTCACGTCCCATTGGCCCGTTCTTGAGCTCGAATCTCATTGGCTGTTGCCTTGTAAGCATAATGGCGCGGTCTCATTCTCGGTCGAAGTGCACCACTCACACCTACGCCAGCCAGGCCCAGATGTGTATGAAAAATAATTTACCTTCCTGACTGGCGAAATTGCGTGTCTTGAGACCCCCCCCCCCCCCCTATGACATCATTCGGGAGCAGGTAGGACTCCTACCTGGTTAGACCGTGGAGATTGGGCGATTCGAACCGAGAACCTTTCGGCGCTGGGAGCCAAACACCCTAACTAGACGATCAGCACCCGGGGGTGACGGCAGGAAATATACCAGACCTCACACACAGATAGCCGGTCTCTTGTTACAGAAGGGATTCCGGTGTTTGACCCGCGATAAGAACAAAATAAAGGAGCTGAAGTGCAGGCTTTTAATCCGGGCTTCAGGTGGATCCTCAGACCCTGAGTGTAATGATTATAGCAGACCTGTAGCGGCAGAGAGCAGAGTTTTATTACAGAGAGACGGACTGGGAGGCCAGGAGATTAAAATACACACAATACAGAAGCCTCCCCGGCAGACAGTAGAGCGGCTCACAGAACTCCCAACATCCAACACAGTCAATTTAACTCAATTCCATTCTCACTGATTAAATTAAATTAAATTAAATTAAATTAAATTCAAATGATTCAATGCATAGACACCTTTCCTTCATTTTCTCCGTTCTTTCGACCGTCTCTCATTCCCTCCCTCTCTGTCTCTCCCTCTGTCTTTCTCGCCTACTCTCCCCATCTCTCTCTCTCTCTCTCCCTCTGTCTCTCTCCCCTCTCTCTCCCTCTCCTCTCTGCCTCTTCCTCATTCTCTCTCCCTCTCCAGGCCCCTCCCCCCTCTCCCCTGTGCCTCTCTGTGATTGGTCATTAGTAGATGTAAATCAGGCCCCTTTAGGGACGCGTGTCATCAAAGTGAGACGTAATAAGGTTACAGTGGTGTGTGTGTGTGTGTGTGTGTGTGTGTGTGTGTGTGTGTGTTGGTGTGTTGTTGTGTTGGTGTGTTGTTGTGTTGGTGTTGTGGTTGTTTGTTGTGGTGTTGGTGTTGTGTTGTGTTGTGTTTGTGTTGTGTTGTGTTGTGTTGTGTTGTGGTGTGTTGTTGTTTTGTGTGTGTGTTGTGTTTGTGTGTGGTGTGTTGTGTGTGTGGTGTGTGTGTGTGTGTGTGTGTGTGTGTGTATGTGTGTGCACACTCTCCTCCTCTCTGTACTATAATTAATACCCATAGGATTCTCATTATTTCCTGTTTAGAGACAGTGTGGAGTTCCATGCTGATATCTCCCCTAATAACCGCCAGCATCAGAGGAGTCCTGAGGAGAGAGGAGGAGGAGTTGGAGGAGGATGAGGAAGAGGAGGAGAGAGACAGAGAGTTGGAGGAGGAGGAGGAAGAGGAGAAGGAGGAGGGAGGTGGAGGAGGAGAGAGAGAGAGTTGGAGGAGGAGGAGGAGGAGGGAGGAAGGAGGAGGAGGAGGAGAGAGAAGGAGGAGGAGGAGGAGAAGGAGGAGGAGGTGTGGAGGGTGGGGGGGGGGGGGGGTGGGGGGGGTGGGGGGGGGGGCAGGGGGGAAGAAGCAGTCTGCAGATGAAAGTTCCACAGAAAATATCAGCAACTGGGCAGCTCCCAGTAGAACCAGTAGCAGACTGCGGTGGTACTGGGCAGCTCCCAGTAGAACCAGTAGCAGACTGTGGTGGTACTGGGCAGCTCCGAGTAGAACCAGTAGCAGACTGTGTTTGTGGTTGTGGTTCTCATGCAGCAACAGGAAGGCGTTACCGCAGACTAATGTTATGCGTGATGAGGTCGTTGTGGCGAGAGCGAGGTTAGCATCACAGCTGTCCGCGCCGCCGCTGGAAGACAAAAGGCGGCGACAGGGGAGCCAACACTGTTGCTGGGGACGACCTCGCTGTCCCTGCACTCGGGTGGTTTGAGTTTGAGCGGCCATTTTTCGTGAGCGGTAGATAATTAAATATGCTAATGATGAGCGAGTCGTTTTGTTCCTCAACTCTCAACTTCTGCTCCTCGGAGCGTTCGCGGCGCCGCGGCGCGACACCTCCTCCTTCGCCTCCTCATTTCCTTAGCCTTGCCGTTCCTCCCCTCTCTCCCCCCTCCTTTCCTCTCTCTCCTTCTCTCTCTCCTTCTCCTCTCCTCCTCCTCTCCTTCTCCTCTCCTTTCCTCTCCTCCTCTCCTCCTCTCCTCCCTCTCTCCTTCTCCCTCTCCTCTCTCCAGTGTTTGGGTTGTGTATGTGCGTGTGTGTGCGTGTGTGTGCGTGTGTGTGTGTGTGTTTGTGTGTAGGAACACGCGTCGTACAGCGGAGGTGTGGCTCGATGACTTTCGTCTCTTCTACTACTCGGCCCGTCCTGCCGCACGGGGGAAGTCCTACGGCGAGTAGGTCTCACACACACACACACACACACACACACACACACACACACACACACACACACACACACACACACACACACACACACACGTAACACACCACAGTATAGCTCACACACTCCAGCTAAGGTATTAAGCTTGTAACTTATTGATCGTCCGTGATTCTTAACGACAACTGCCTCTCTGTCTCGCCACCTGTCTGTCTGTCTGCCTCTCCACTTGTCTCTGTCTCTCCACCTGTCTCTCTCCTCCCTGATCTGTCTGTCTGTCTCTCCACTTGTCTCTCTGTCTCTCCACCTCTCTATCTGCTCCCTGTTCTGCCTGTCTGTCTCTCCACCTGTCTCTCTGCTCCCTGTTCTGCCTGTCTGTCTCTCCACCTGTCTCTCTGCTTCCTGGTCTGTCTGTCTGTCTCCCCACCTCTCTGTCTGTCTCCCCACCTGTATCTGTGCTCCCTGGTCTGCCTGTCTGTCTCTCCGCCTGTCTGTCTGTCTCTCTCGTCACCTGTTTCTCTGTCTGTCTCACTGCTCCCTGATTCTGTCTACCCTTGTCTGGTATCGTACTACATGCTATTTCATCACAGTGCCAGTGTCAGATTCTCTTTTGACTTTGTCTTAGTTGTGTTTATTTTATTAGTGTGAATCTTTTAAGGTCAAACATTTTGTAGATCTTTGAAGGTAGAAAAGAGGGTAAACCAAACCGCTAAGAACGGAGAAAGATGTAAACATGACCAGAGTAGTAAAAGAATCTTCTTGATTCATGGAACTAAACAGAGAAAAAACCAGAACATATGGAATAGAGAGAGAGAGAGAGAGAGGGGGGGAGAGAGAGAGCGAGAAAGAGAGAGAGAGAGAGAGGGGGGGAGGCAGAGAGAGAGATAAAGTGTGTAAGAGAGAGAGGGAGAGAGAGAGAGAGAGGAAGAGCTAGGCTTTTGATTGTCCCATGGCGTTGGTGCAGGCTTGTCTTAAATGAGGTAATTTAAATGAGAATAGAGGAGAGGACGTTTTATCAGACGGTGAGATTGGCCAGCAAACTTTTTGAAATAATGAGTCCTGGAGAGTGGAGTGTGGAGAGTGGAGAAAGAAAAGTGCTTTCTTGCTGATCTTCTCAGAGTTTAAACCCAGTCTGTAGTTTACTCTGCAAAACAGAGACTCTGGTTGAATTAATCATGTGTACAGAGAGCTGCACTTTCTCTCTCTGGGTTTGGTATCGATCCATATTCTGAGCTTCTATCCACCTGTCTTGTTCTTCTTCTCTCCGTCTGTCTGGCCATCTTTAAATATCACCCAATATAATCTAACTCCAATCAACAGCCTTTAAAGGGGCCCTATTATACCATTATAAGCCTTTTCAAAATTGTCATGTGACTAAAATTGTCATTGTGACGAAGTGACATCACAAGTGGGATTGTCCACCCGGATGTATGATGGATAGGTCAGACTATCAGCCTATCCGGTGGACTGTACCAAGCGGTAAACCAATCTAGTCAGCTTATGTCCAGGTAGGCACTCCCACTTGTGATGTCACTTCGTCACGACAACGATTTTTGTCACGTGACAAATTTGAAACGGCTTGTAATGGGCTAATCACGCTCACACCTGGTTGTATAATAGGGCCCCTTTGACGAGCTGTGTTTGCTCTTCTATTCTATGCAGCTCTATGCTGCCGATGTCCAACCTGTTCTATGTGGCTGTGTACTGTTGTGTTGATATGTTGTGTGTTGTGTGTTTATGTTCTGCTCTGCTCCACGGTGCGGCCCACCAGGGTGCCCGACGACTCAGACTCCCGGTCTGGGGTGATCCGCCAGAGGCAGAACTGTCTGGAGTCCCAGCGGCAGGAGGGCCAGGACCAGCCGGCCCTAACCCTGGGCCCCTGCGCAGGCTCCCAGGACGTCCCCGCCGTCCACCAGGTAGGCTCCGCCCCCACCCTAAGCTTCCCGACCCGCTACAAGACTTTTAAAGTCGGGGGGCCCGACTGTGGCAGTAGACACGACACGACTGGTCTCGACCATCAGTCTCTACTCCCAGCCACTTTGTTCCCCTTTTTTGTTCCTCTTGACCTCACGTCCCATTGGCCGTTCTTGAGCTCGAATCTCATTGGCTGTTGCCTTGTAGCATAATGGCCGATCTCATTCTCGGTCGAAGTGCACCACTCACACTACGCCAGCCAGGCCCAGATGTGTATGAAAAATAATTTACCTTCCTGACTGGCGAAATTGCGTGTCTTGAGACCCCCCCCCCCCTTATGACATCATTCGGGAGCAGGTAGGACTCCTACCTGGTTAGACCGTGGAGATTGGGCGATTCGAACCGAGAACCTTTCGGCGCTGGGAGCCAAACACCCTAACTAGACGATCAGCACCCGGGGGTGACGGCAGGAAATATACCAGACCTCACACACAGATAGCCGGTCTCTTGTTACAGAAGGGATTCCGGTGTTTGACCCGCGATAAGAACAAAATAAAGGAGCTGAAGTGCAGGCTTTTTAAATCCGGGCTTCAGGTGGATCCTCAGACCCTGAGTGTAATGATTATAGCAGACCTGTAGCGGCAGAGAGCAGAGTTTATATTACAGAGAGACGGACTGGGAGGCCAGGAGATTAAAATACACACAATACAAGAAGCCTCCCCCGGCAGACAGTAGAGCGGCTCACAGAACTCCCAACATCCACACAGTCAATTCAACTCAATTCCATTCTCACTGATTAAATTAAATTAAAATTAAATTAATTCAAATGATTTCAATAGACACCTTTCCTTCATTTTCTCCCTTCTTTCGACCCTCTCTCGTTCCCGTCCCTCTCTGTCTCTCCTTCTGTCTTATCTCGCCTAACTCTCCCCATCTCTCTCTCTCTCCTCTCCTCTGTCTCTCTCCACTCTCCTCTCCCTCTCCTCTCTGCTCTTCCTCATTCTCTCTCCCTCTCCAAGGCCCCTCCCCCCGCTCCCTGTGCCTCTCTGTGATTGGTCATTAGTAGATGTAAATCAGGCCCCTTTAGGGACGCGTGTCATTCAAAGTGAGACGTAATAAGGTTACAGTGGTGTGTTGTGTGTGTTGTGGTGTGTTGTGTGTGTGTGTGTGTGTGTGGTGTGTGTGTGTGTGTGTGTGTGTGTGTGTGTAGTCCGTCATGTTTGTGTGGGTGTGTGCACACGTGTGTGCTGTGCATATTGTGTGTGTGTGTGTGTGTGTGTGTAATCAGTATGCGTGATACATGCGTATGTGTGTGCGTGAGTGCTGCCTGTGGTGTTTGTGTGTGTGTGTGTGTGTGTATGTGTGTTGCACACTCTCCCTCCTCTCTGTACTATAATTAATACCCATAGGATTCTCATTATTTCCTGTTTAGAGACAGTGTGGAGTTCCATGCTGATATCTCCCCTAATAAACCAGCCAGAGGAGGGGGGGGGGGATGAAAGGGAGAGGAGAGGGGGGAGGGGGTGGGAGGGAGAAGATAAGAGGATAGGAGAGGGGAGGGGGGGGTGGGGGGGGGGGAGGGAAGATCAGAGGGGGTTGTTGCTGGGGGGAGAAGTAGTGTGAGGAAGGGGGTGAGAGCAACAGGAAGAAGGAAAAGGAGGGTGGTGATGGAGGTAGAAAAATGGAGGAGGGAGGGGGCAGGGGGAGAGGGGGGGGGGGGTGGGGGGATGCGGAAGCAGTCTTGCGATGAAAGTTCCTAGTTCATAAATGGCCCAACACAGAAAATATCAGCAACTGGGCAGCTCCCAGTAGAACCAGTAGCAGACTGCGGTGGTACTGGGCAGCTCCCAGTAGAAACCAGTAGCAGACTGTGATGGTACTGGGCAGCTCCGAGCAGAACCAGTAGCAGACTGTGTTTGTGGTTGTGGTTCTCATGCAGCAACAGGAAGGCGTTACCGCAGACTAATGTTATGCGTGATGAGGTCGTTGTGGCGAGAGCGAGGTTAGCATCACAGCTGTCCGCGCCGCCGCTGGAAGACAAAAGGCGGCGACAGGGGAGCCAACACTGTTGCCGGGGACGACCTCGCTGTCCCTGCACTCGGGTGGTTTGAGTTTGAGCGGCCATTTTTCGTGAGCGGTAGATAATTAAATATGCTAATGATGAGCGAGTCGTTTTGTTCCTCAACTCTCAACTTCTGCTCCTCGGAGCGTTCGCGGCGCCGCGTCGCGACACCTCCTCCTTCGCCTCCTCATTTCCTACTCTCTCGTCTGATCATAGCCTTGCCGTTCCTCCCCTCTCTCCCCCTCTCCTATTCACTTGACTCTCTGTTCTGCTTCGTTTGGTCTCCTCTCTCTCTCCTCTCCTTCTCCTCTCCTCTCCTCCTCCTCTCCTCTCCTATTCCCCCCTCTCCCCATCTCCCCTCTCTCCCAGTGTTTGAAAGGCATATGGAGGTTGTAATTATCTTCAAGGTCGAAGTTGTGTTGTCGCTTTCTGAACGCTGCTCAATAAATCAGCC
>PIJE02000508.1:40000-61163 GCA_002895965.2 Coryphaenoides rupestris
AAAGACACTTTGGAAGAACTTATTTTCAGGAAATATTTAATGAGAAAATTATTTATATTAATTTATTCTGAGGGCTCAAAGCTGCTTTTATTACAAATTTTGCACCTCCCAATAACAATAATAATAATAATAATAAACTTTATATAAGCACCTTGTATAAGCAAGTGAATCTACTGTACGCCTTGAAGCGAAATTCACATCAGGCTCACGTCCAATAATGATTAACATGTTAGTAGGATCGTCTCATCTGTCAAAGAATATTCCGTGGGACGTAACGTTAGCCGTTAAGAGCCCCAAGATGGACGCTCTTCTGCCGTCTGCTTGAACACAGGATCGCATCGCTGGGAGGATGAGATCTGAATGGGTTGGGCCAGTGGGTCTTTGCTTTGGGTTTGATGATTCACATATTCTGCATGACATGGCTGCACAAAGAGCGGGAGATTGCGTGTTTATGAAAAGGGCAAAATGCAAACTTGACCTGGTGTGAGGAAATAGACAGACCGATCTGGAAGGCAGAGAGCAGAGCACTGAAATAAAGGGAGTGAGAGAGATGGAGAGAGGGGGGGGTGAGAGAGAGAGAGAGGCCACAAAAATTAAAAATAATATAAGCACAGCTCGCATGCAGCAAACGTCATGTTGTCAGCCATCTTAGAGGCCAGAGGTCGGCGTATGGTGGTTGGGGGGTGGGGGGTGTGACACTGTTACTCCTTTAAAGAGCAACTGCATCGTAACCGTGGCGAAGAACAAACATGCATCTTGGGGTTTTGTTTACCACAAGCGCCATTTGGTTTGTCTAGAAGTGTCTTACAATATGTGTGTCTTACTTTGTTTTTAGTTTTTTAAAGACACTGCAAATTATTTGTGTGTTTGCGTCGTTTGTCACACCAAACAAGTATGTTTGGTGAAAAGATTAAAGACTTAAAGTGGCTTCTTTTGCTGGCTGGGGAGATGATTATAGCGCACCTTATGAAGTTGTCCAATAAACTTTCGGAACCTAAACCTCCGGAAAAACACAACTTGAGGTCATGACCCCTGCAGATGTGTGGAGTGATGTGGTTTAGCTGGCCGCTGCCGAACATGATCTTCTTTCTTCAATATTTTGTTCTGTAAAAAAACGACAAACATTTGACACCCATTGCCGACACCGGCAGCAGCTCGTTGCAAGAAGACGGGCGAACAAAAAACATTTGACAACATGTTATCTCATCTAAAAAAAACTCTTCCGAATGATGATCACCACTTTTTCTATGTGAGACACGAGGCCTGTGGGCGTGTGACCTTCAGGAGTTGAGTGTCCCCCCCCCCCCGCGCGGCGATGGGCGGAGAGGCGGCTGCCGCATATCTTTGTTGGCTGATTTTGATATCCTGACTGAGCTTTCTTGAATAAAGATTTTCTAATGGCTGAATTTAGCATTTTGTATGTGGTCTGTGAAATGCCTGTGAAACACACACACACACTATAAGGGATAATGTACAGAAGTGAAGCAGAATGATTTGTCTTCCATCTTATACTATATTAATGTCATGTTTTACGGCAATAAAAATGCAATTGTAGCCTAATTGGCTATGTCCTCATCCCCATGACTGCTATTTGCTATAACAAAAATCTAAATATTCAATATAATTATTTTAGCAATATGCTGAGGCAATACTACAAAAAATAAATGCTTGAAGAAATAACAGTGAACAGTTCAGTTATACTGCATCTATTGTATTTGCTCTCTCCCATTATTTGGAAGAAAGAATAAGAGCTGCAGACGGGAAGGAGGGGAGAGAGAGAGAGGAGGGGAGAGAGGGAGAGAGAGGGAGAGAGAGAGGAGGGGAGAGAGAGAGGAGGGAAGAGAGAGAGAGAGAGGAGGGAGAGAGAGAGGAGGGGAGAGAGAGTCACACTCCTTTGGCAGAGAGACACCAACTCGAACACCATCTGAGCCTCTGAGGACGTGGATACTACTACTACTACTAATAATAATAATAATAAATATAGCTGCAGGCAGCAATGCGGGGTCCTACTAACATGGCCAAGCTTGGTAAATATCAGGCGAAGGACAAAGTAGTTCAAGCAGTATAGGTTGCAGGATATAGGAGTTGGCCATGCTGCCCAAGGTGTGGTATGAGGATATGATAATGTCTATTAATTGACAAACATTGTTTTAAAGTGCTCCTATTGATAAATGTGATCTAACAGAGGTAAATGGCAAATATTAACCATATATGCTGTCTATATTGCTTGTAATTGAGATAAAGTAAACATCTGTTAAGTATTTTTTACATGAATTGTTATGGCTTTATTGATTTAAAATCTCAATACACCAGACCCACTACGTAGGACCCCTAATTACAATAATAATGCGTGTTTAGACGTCGTGACCCCGGCAGCGTCTGGTGTCACCAAAGAACCCTGCCGGCTCCCTGGAGACCGCCCCGCTGGAGGTACAGTGTAGTGCAGCGCAACAGTAAATCATCGAAACCTCAGAACTGCTGTTTCCAGTCGGACGGTTCATGCCGCCGCGCTGAACGGGTGTAGTCTTCACTCGCACCGTTGTCCGTGGTGCCGTGCGACGCGTCAAACGTAAAAGAACTACAATTCCCACAGAGCTCTCTCGCTCTCTCTCTCTCTCTGGCGCGATATGACGCTTTATTTTGAGGACCGCGACCGGTCTGCTCTCCGGTCCAGAGTCCGTAGAAGAAATGTGTAAATCATTGCTTAATAATAATGAATATGTGTCGAGAGAGGATACGTGTACCTTTTGTTATTTGTGCGTTTATATTGACGTAAAAACATGAGTCGTTCGTGGCTGATGGGAAGTAAGTAACGAGTAACCTCTCGTCCCCTTATTCATTCACAAAAATACATAAAATACTATTTCACTAACATACAGTTATACTGGATCAGCCTACACAGTGGACTGTGTTGTACAGACAGGTCAACTGATCTAGTCAGCATAGATCCAGGTGGACATTCCCACTTGACGTCACTAGACGGTAGTCACGTGGCAATCCCACTCACACCTGGTGGCGTACTGTGTCCCCTTTAATTGTGCATTTAATTGTGGGACCTGTGAAGATTGACGACAGAGGAGTTCAGACTTTGAGGCTTTGAATTGACTCGGCTTCTCCTTCCATGTTTCCTTTCCTACCTCCTCACTTTGTACCGCCAGGTCCCTCATGTCCCGGCTCCTGCTGAAGTCCTGGGGCTCCTCCTACTCCCTCTCTCATTGCCCCACCCACCTCCTCCTCCTCCTCCTCCGACCTCCGGGCGTCAGGAGGAGTAACCTCCTCTCCTCCCTTCTCCCCTGCCGTGCTCCTCCTCACCCATGCTGGTCGGTGTCGGAACCACCACCACCTCCTCCACCTTATTCTCCACCTCCTCCTCCCTGGCATCTCTACCTCCTTCCAGGAGGTGGCAAGGAGAGGAGACCCAGTCCTCTCCCGTGGCTCGCTGCACACCACCCAAACATTCCTCCAGGGACCTCCTACCGCTGTTTCTCCACCCTCGGTTGGAGTTCTGGTTCCGGTTCTGGTCCAGGTCGCGGAGGGGGTCTGAGGACTCTCCGGGTCTCGCTGGGCCTCCTCCTCATGGAGCGGTCTGGCGGGGACCAGCAGCCACCCCCCTACAAGCGCTGGAAGAGTACAGAGGCCGACGGGGCTCCCAAGGGACCCGGGGCTAAGGCCTCCAAGGCGAGGCGTAAGGCCTCCAAGGCGAAGGGTAAGGCCTCCAGGGCGAGGGATAAGGCCTCCAAGGCGAGGGATAAGGCCTCCAAGGCGAGGGATAAGGCCTCCAAGGCGAGGAAGAAGAAGCACCCCAAGCACTGGAGCAAGGACCGCAGTGGACAGAGCGGGACATACCCCGACCCTCCTCCTCCTCCTCCTCCTCCTGGTGGGGTCTGGAGGCACCCTGGACCACCGCCACCCGAAATGTTCAAGAATGCTACACCTGGAAAATTGGGGAACGGCCCACCTTCACCCGGAACCTTAAGTGGACCAAGAGGACCACCACCCCCGTCTAGGAACCCTCCACCTGCAGCTGGAGCCTGGGGGAACCCTCCACCTGCAGCTGGAGCCTGGGGGAACCCTCCACCTGCAGCTGGAGCCTGGGGGAACCCTCCACCTGGAGCTGGAGCCTGGAGGAACCCTCCACCTCCACCTGCAGCTGGAGCCTGGAGGAACCCTCCACCTCCACCTGCAGCTGGAGCCTGGGGGAACCCTCCACCTGCAGCTGGAGCTGGAGCTGGAGCCTGGAGGAACCCTCCACCTGCAGCTGGAGCCTGGGGGAACCCTCCACCTGCAGCTGGAGCCTGGGGGAACCCTCCACCTGCAGCTGGAGCTGGAGCCTGGAGGAACCCTCCACCTCCACCTGCAGCTGGAGCCTGGGGGAACCCTCCACCTGCAGCTGGAGCTGGAGCTGGAGCCTGGAGGAACCCTCCACCTGCAGCTGGAGCCTGGGGGAACCTTCCACCTCCACCTGCAGCTGGAGCCTGGGGGAACCCTCCACCTGCAGCTGGAGCTTGGGGGAATCCTTCACCTCCACCCGCAGCTGGAGCCTGGGAGCCTTCAGCTCCACCTGGAACCCCTGGGAACCCTGAAGACTTCCCCCCTCTCCCCGGATCCGGCCCGCCTTCTCAGAGGACCCCGCGCCCGGGTTCACCAGCACCTCAGCGTAAGTGGAGGAGCAGGACTGTTAATAATTAATTTTTTTTTTTTTTTAAAACTACAAACTTTTTTAAAGACTTTACATCGTTTTCAGTTTGGTGTCGAAACCAGATAAGGCTTTGTTTACACACTGCTGCTATTGGGAGTTTTACTTTCCCGTTTACAACTCGTCATCAATTAATAGCGTTTGCTTCATATGAGGATTTTTCTATTCAATAAATCTTTATTGATTACACCACAGTAGTAACAACAGCTCATCATCGCCAACCTAACATTCTTACTCCAGCGCTGCAGAGACACTGGGAGTTCTCTCCAGCCTGCAGTAACGGCCTCCAGTCTCCGGGGGGCGGTGGGTTTGACTTCACGGTCATGTCCTACAACATCCTGTCCCAGGACCTGCTGCATGACAACGCCTACCTGTACCGCCACTGCGACCCGCGCGTCCTGCCCTGGGACGTCCGGCTGCCCAACCTGCTGCGGGAGATAGAGCAGCATGACGCCGATGTGAGAAAAATGAAAATGTATAGATACAAATATGATGTTTGAAACGTCAGAGAGAAGGGATAACAAGGCCTACATTTAGTCTAATGTAGTTCAATAATTAAACCCTCAGTTGGACTGTTCAGACTTGCATTTTTAATTCATAAGCACATCGTGATGTTTATCGATGATCTTGTGCAAAATTATCCATAATTATCGTGACAAATAATTGTCGCCCAGCCCTATACAGTAAAGTCTGCATATTAAAATACCCTGTCTCACCACCAGGGGTGACAGCTGTTGATTAGCCACCCCACTTGTGAAAATGTGCTATTGAGTCTGTTTTACATGATGCTTCATATGCATGTCACTAAGGAGCAGGGAGGGGTCAGGGGTCAACCCTCAACATGTATTGATGATGTTCCTCCCTGGTTCCTCCCGGGTTCCTCCCTGGTTCCTCCAGATCTTGTGTCTCCAGGAGGTGCAACAGGACCACTATGACACCCAGCTGAAGCCTGCTCTCCAGAAACTAGGTACTCTGTGTGCGTGCGTGCGTGCGTGCGTGTGGAACCTTTGCATTCATATTTACAACACAATCTGTCTCTGTCTCCAGGCTACCAGTGTGTGTGTATAAGGAGGGATATATCCTACCTATGTGTAACTTTATTTATGGTTTAGTGTATAATGTGTATATATATATATATATACTTACAACATGGTGTCTCCGTCTCCAGGCTACCAGTGTGTGTATAAGAAGCGGACCGGGGACAAACCGGACGGCTGTGCTCTCGTGTTCAAGAGTTCCCGCCTCTCGCTAGTCTCCGCCCACCCACTGGAGTACCTCCGGCCCGGCGACGCCCTCCTCGACCGCGACAACGTGGGATTGGTCCTCCTGCTGAGGCCCGCCGCCGACGCCACAGACGCCACACACCAATCGGATCCCAGGGATTTCATCTGCGTGGCGAACACACACCTCCTCTACAACCCGCGGCGCGGCGACATCAAGCTGGCTCAGCTGGCCATCCTATTTGCCGAGATCTCCCGGCTGTCCCGCCTCCCGGACGGCTCGGCCAATCCGGTGGTGCTGTGCGGGGATCTTAACTCCACCCCCTGGAGCCCGTTGTACCATTTCCTGACGCAGGGCTGCCTGGAGTTCAAGGGCCTGCCCATCGGGATGGTGAGGAGAACACACACACACACACACACACACACACACACACACACACACACACACACACACACACACACACACACACACACACACACACACACACACACACACTGTATAGAAGGTAATACTGCCAGTACTGTGTGCAGGTGTCCGGTCAGGAGGATGGGTGGGGCCAGCGTGTTCTCTCCGCCCCCATCTGGTCCAAGAGTCTGGGCATCAACCAGCACTGTTGCTACGACGACCAGCCCGCCAGCCAGCCCGCATCCACCACCAGCCCCACGGGTACACACGGCAACTACTGTAGCATGATGCTGGCACGCTAGTCTTGGTAGGCTAGTTTAGCCTGGTCTGGTTTATAGCCTGGGCTACTTTAGGTTGGTCTGGTTAATAGCCTGGCCTAGTTTAGCCTGGTCTTGTTTAGTTTAGCCTGGTCTGGTTTTGACTGGTCTAGTGAAGCCTGCTCTAGTTTATAGCCTCCGCCTAGAATGATACGCTAATCTAGTCCTAGGATATGCTGGGTGGGTGTGTCCGTCTGGCAGTGGAGCTGACCAACAAAAATGTTGCCGTTAGACTGGTCTGGTGTGTTATCGTGTATATTCTAAGAACAAACATAACAATTGGAATACAGTCTAGTACGGTACATAAAACACAACACAGGCTTCCTTCCCTGTCCAGTAGTGATGGTCTGTGGGGTTTCTAAAGCTCTGTTGTACAGTGTTGTGTTGTGTTGGTGTTGAATGACGTAGTCTTGGTGTTGTGTTGTGTTGGTGTTGAATGACGTAGTCTTGGTGTTGTGTTGTTTTAGTGTTGAATGACGTAGTCTTGGTGTTGTGTTGGTGTTGAATGACGTAGTCTTGGTGTTGTTTTAGTGTTGAATGACGTAGTCTTGGTGTTGTGTTGGTGTTGAATGACGTAGTCTTGGTGTTGTGTTGTATTGTGTTGAATTGTTCTCATGTGTGCTGTTTGTGTTTGTTCAGAGGCTGACGGAGCCACCGCTAGTCCAACTTTAGAACAGATCATGGCAAAGGCCATCGCCTCCTACAGCAGGTAATGTCTCTCTCCATGTGTCTCTCTCTCTCTCTCTCTCTCTCTCTCTCTCTGTCTCTGTCTCTCTCTGGCTGCCTCTGTCTTTTTCTCTTGGTCTCTGTCTCTCCCTCTCTCTCACTCTGTTGAACAGTGTGTATTTATATGTGTGTGTGTGTGTGTGCAGGACCAGGACCAGGCTGAGTCATGGTCTGGGCCTCCAGTCCTCCTACTGCCACCTCCTGGCGCCTGACGGGAGGTGGGAGATCACCACCTGTCACTCACGTACTGCCTTGACGGTGGACTACATCCTGTACACACCAGGTAGACTATGGCCATTTCTAATCAATATACACAGACATGCACACATCAGCCTCTTTCACACATATCGTTCCCGGTGAATTACTGGGGTAACCGCTCAGGTGCCGCTGGTGACTTCCGCTGTTGTCTTCACACATGCAGCTATGTTCTGGAACCTCTCCGGATGTCTTTCTCACTCGTTCACACATGGCCCAGCGGTGCCAGTACAGACGGGCCAAGGGACAGTCCAGCAGATGGCGCTAATGTAACTCTTATGGATGCCGAAACTCCCTTATTTTCTAAATCTGTCCAGTTCCAGCTGTTTGCCCGAAAAGCATTGGCACATATAAGATAAATTGTCACAAATTCAAATACGTTGTCACCGGAGTGATTGAAGTCTTGCGGTGGGAAATTGGCGGAAGAGATTTCTGGGATTTTTATCCATGTTCTCATTCACACACGACCCCATGCAGAAATGTTCCGGAACGTTTCCAGGATGGACTGTGAAAGGGAGTATCCATGGATACCCAGAAATTATTTACTCTCTACTTTGCACCTTGTGTTGATTTATTTCTCTTCTCCCTCCTCAAGACTCCCCTTCACTTCCTGGTGGGCGGGGCCTGCAGCTGCTGGCAAGGCTGTCATTGGTCGGCCAATCGGAGCTGAAGGCGGTCAACGGCTTGCCCAATCAGCATCACTCCTCCGACCACCTGCCCATCCTGGCCCGCTTCCGCCTCCGCCGATGACTCCCCCCCACCCCCCCGACTCCTTCCCCATGGAGTTACGATTACCACGGCAACGTATTGTCAACAAAATATTCACACATATGGACACAGTCAGCTAACATGTCGTTGATGACTGACAGAGATTTCTTGCTCGATAAACGAGGACGTCACTATGGCTGCTATAGTTATGAACTTCGTGTTGATTCTAATTTCAGTTCACCTTACGAACAAACCAGTGGTTTACAGTCAGTTTGAAGATTGGAGAAGATTACACAATGGCTTGAAATAACTTGGTGGCACGTTTTGAGATCATTCAGTTTATGTAGCAGGCGACAGCTCGTGAGTTACATTTTTAACACCGTACATGTAGTCACAAGGCATATTTGAAGTTAGATTTCGGTTTCTTAATCTCAGCATCAGACCACTGGAGGCTCCTCCACCCCACCAGCTGTCTCACTGCCATTCTTGCGATTTGGAAGGATTTTATTTTTTTTTGAGGTGAGAGTGCAGCTCGACGCGGCAGGTAATATTAAAGTTGGTTTTATAAACTTTCCGTGAACTCTTTTTGTTTCACGGTGGATTCCTGGCTCATGAGTCGGGCAGCAGGACCGTCACCAGACCGTGATTGGGCCCCTCTGACTGAAAAGACAAGGGCCCAGGGTCACCTGACCTGACCCTCAACTTTGACCTCCATGACAGGACAGACCAATGGTGAACAGGTCCTGGTCCGACCTGCACAATACTGTGGTGTGTGTGTGTGGTGTGATGGTACGTCTTGACTGGTTACCTGGCCCCAGGGACCGACCCCCAGCTACAGGCCTGGTGGGAACCACCGATGCACTTCAAAATAAGTTAAAATGGGTGCCAGAAAAATCATTTATTTTATAGTTTACTTTGTTCAGAGTGATAATTGTTAGATATGGCTCTGCAGTAAATGAACAACCATTTGGTTTTTATCATAACATTTTGTATTAGCAATCTGCCTTTTGTAAATCATTATTACGATGTTATATCTCATAGTGCATGTGAATGGCTGAGTTTTAAAAACATTTTATCTTGTTTTTTATGCTACTGTGGTTTATGAGATGTATTCCGTGACTGGACTCTGTTTTGAATATCCCAGAATAGATCAGACATCACAGAAGCAGAAAATACAATACAGGTTTTGTTTTTATTGTTTTACCTAGTTTGCGTAAGATTCAGGTTCCACAACAGAACTTTCCAATTTCAGAATAAGCATGTTTGCACCATAGGCTGCAAACATGCTGCAACAGGCTGTGTGGAATATGCTGAAATTAAAGGTGCTGTATGTAAGAATCATGAATCTGTTCAGGGACTACATGTTAGGATTTTACAGCACAAATCGCTTTAAATTGCCAGATTTATGAGCGGGTTGCGGTTGAAGTTAAAAAGCGAGGAGCTTTCACGACTGTTGCGTAGAACAGCTTTTGGGCTGATTTTGCTTATATTTGAATCGGTTGGATTTTCCCGGGAAGAAGGAAGTGACGTGTTGGCGCGGATAATTAAAAAATAAGTTATCATAGTTTTTGTTTTTTTTAAATGTGCACAAGGTTTCATCATGATGAGAACTAACATTAGTTTCTGATTGTTGTCTCAACCCACAGAGCTCTGATGCACTTGGAGCTCCAGCAGCCCGCAGTTCACCTACCGGCCAAAGGGTCAGTAATGAGAACGAATCAATGATTCTCACATATAGTTCTTACATATAGTACAGTACATATAGACAGGGTTAGAACTTTAAAAACAAACAAAAAAAACAACATTTTGAACAACCTGTTTCCACCAGGGCTGGATGAATACAGTAGTCGTGAGATAAAACAAACTTCAAGTGCAAACATATGATAAATGATTTAACTCAACCATAATACAGGATTAGCTTGTATTAATACGGTATACAACCGAACGGAGAAGCTGCGATAAAGTCTAAGAATGTTTAAATACGTTCAACTCGGTCACAAATAATATACAAAAAACGTAAAACAACCTTCATGTGAGATCACGTGACCTCCCGTGTTAATAAGTTAATCTCCTGCGTCGTGCGGTCAGTGCGTGTGCGTGCCGGCGGTGTCGGTGTCTCACTGCGTCAGGGCGAAGGACTCCATGACGAACGCCGGCAGATGGGCAGTGCTGGAAGCGCGAGACGCACGCGTCGCACACACACGCGTGTCGGCACGGCAACAGCACGCGGTTGATGGCGCCGTTCTGGCACACCACACAGTCTCTGCCCGTCCCCTCGCGCCGCCACTCCTCTTTCCTCCTCCTCCTCTTTCGTGTCTTCCACCTCATGGTCATTTGTGTCCTCTGGTGTGGGGGCTGCCTCGCCGTCCACCGGCACCGCTGGACTCTGTGCTTGTGGGTTGGGGTCTGGGGCCCCCGGTGTCGAGGCTCCGGCCCCGGTCCCTTCCCCAGACATGAAGAGAGGCTACAGAGAGAGAGGAGGTCGATGTTTTTAATGTTGGCTCTGAAGAGAACAGAATGCTTAACATCAAACTGAAGGAACAGCACCACCTCTGGTGAAACATGTCACTGCAAGGGTATTTGTGATTGGCGTGATATCAGAATCAGATTTATTGCCTCAGTTTTTATAAACAAGGAATGTGCTTTTCTGAAATTGGTGCATAACATTGAACAGATACAGACATATAGAATTCTAAAAGATTCAAAAATGTATCAATATATATATGTAAAATATATACAAAAAATAAGCAATAAAAAGGTGCAATTTGAAAGAAAAGATTTTACTATTGATAAATCTTTTTATTGTGGCACCTTATGTTCTGTCCTGGTGCTGTTCTTGCATTTGACTACGATTACTTATTTGTTTTTAAGTCTTGGCGCACGACAAACCCTATTGGATGAAATTGGTCATGTGTCAGTGTAGACTTTTGCGATTCCTACGACTTGCCTTCAACTCGTACATGTTCCCCTGAGCGGTCAGGCAGGTACTGGAAGAGGATCCGCGAGACAGACCGTACGATTGGTCGGGTACGTGAACCACGGTCACACTGGACACTAAAAGGACCAATAGGAAGACGGAAACAAGAAGAAATGTGTTTATGAGGAGGATATTTGAGAAGAACTTAAAGCAGTCTAGAGAGAAAAACCTGGGGTCCCAGAGTAAAAATTTAATTACATTAAATTAATTGTTATCTGAATAACCAACCCAAATAAGGTTAATGCAACAATTAACCAGTCTTTTTTCCCCGTCTATGTAAAGCACTGTGGACGGACATTTGCGTTAAATGGTTTCCTAATAAAAAAAACCAAACATTTATCACACCTTGCCAGTTTACCCTAAACAGTTAAATGGCGTCCCAACCAAACACAAACAGTCCCGTTATTGTACGGCGGGGGTACCACCCACTATGTTGTAGCCTCCCGTGCCTCGGGCTCCACCAGCGTCAGGACCGCCACAGCGGTAGCGTTCCCGCGGCAACAGGCCGAAGTCTCGGACACCCAGCTCGGCCGGCATCTGGGTGCGGCGTGGCTCGCTGTCGCCGTCATCGATGCTAAAGGCTTCGGGTTTAAAGAACTCTTTGTTGCCTTTTGCGAGGAATATCTACAAAGGGTTCATACCAGTGCTTAGGTCAGGATACTGGAAGGTCTCGCAGTGGTGGTACTGGAAGTGGAGGGCCTCCTGAAGAGCCGGGGGCTGCTGAGTCTGGGCCCATGTTGGTGGGCCTGCAGTGCCCCCTGCAGGGCGTTCACCCCGCAGCCCAGAAGCAGCTCAGCACCGCAGGGCTCCAGGCAGCGAGGCTGCACGGCGACCCTTCTGGAAGGCGGCGGTAACATATTAAAAACATCAACAGAAGCATAGCGCTTTATTACTGCGCAGGGGGCAAGTGGCACAGTTTCAAGGTTTGTTTCAGATGGCCATTATGGAGAATCATATGATTGATGATCAAATGCTCTTTGCTCAAGAGCACAATAACAGCATTTGCTGATTAACACAATTAAATCCCACACACACATCTAATCAATCCTGTGCTGCAAACCTTAATTTAAACCGAACCGGGTTCTTCTGAAATACCTCCGATTAATTAATAATTGTAACTGTAATATAACTGTCCTCACCGCTGAGAGACGAGGGGCCCGACCCCAGCTCCAGAGCGAAAGGGTTGGTCACTTGGATCATCGTCTTCTCCGGCGTGGGCAGAGTGGACTCTGTCTCATCGCTGCTGCGCAGGATGACCGGAACGTCGAACCCAAACCTGGAGGATGAGGAGGACACAGCATAGGCCTGGATTAGGAGGAGTATATTATAGGCCTTGTCCCTGGATTAGGAGTATATTATAGGCCTGGATTAGGAGTATATTATAGGCCTGGATTAGGAGTATATAGGCCTATGTTATATTGGCACCACCCACTATGTTGTAGGCCTCCCGTGCCTCGGGCTCCACCAGCGTCAGGACCGCCACCAGCGGGTAGCGTTCCCGCGGCAACAGGCCGAAGTCTCGGACACCCAGCTCGGCCGGCATCTGGCTGCGGCGTGGCTCGCTGTCGCTGTCATCGATGCTAAAGGCTTCAGGTTAAAGAACTCTTTGTTGCCTTTTGCGAGGAATATCTACAAAGGGTTCATAACAGTGTTAGGTCAGGATACTGGAAGGTCTGGCAGTGGTGGTACTGGAAGTGGAGGGCCTCCTGGAAGAAGCGGGGCCTGCTGAGTCTGGGCCCTGTTGGTGGGCCTGCAGTGCCCCCCTGCAGGGTCGTTCACTCCCGCAGCCCCCAGAAGCAGCTTCAGCACACAGGGCTCCAGCAGCGAGGCTGCACGGCGACCCCTATCTGGAAGGCGAGACGTTACGCGGTATCAGATATTAAAAACATCAACAGAAGCATAGCGTGGGTTTTGACGCTTTTATTGCTGCCAGCAGGGTAAGTGGCACAGTGTCAGGGTTTGTTTCAGATGGCCATTATGGAGAATCATGAGTGGATGAGCACATTCAACAGGCATTTTGCTGATTAACACAATTAAATCCCACACACACATCTAATCAATCCTGTGCTGCCAAACCTTAATTTAAACCGAACCGGCTTCTTCTGAAATACTCAGATTAATTAATAATTGTAACTGTAATATAACTGTCCTCATCGCTGAGAGACGAGGGGCACTGACCCCCAGCTCCAGAGCGAAAGGGTTGGTCACTTTGGTCATCGGGTTCTTTCTTCCCGGGCCGGTGGGCAGAGTGGACTCTGTCCATCGCTGCTGGCGCGAGGTCTATGACCGGAACGTCGAACCCAAACCTGGAGGATGAGGAGGACACAGCATAGGCCTGGATTAGGAGGAGTATATTATAGCCTTTGTCCCTGGATTAGGAGTATATTATAGGCCTGGATTAGGAAGAGGATATTTGTAGGCCTGGATTAGGAGTATATTATAGCCTGGATTAGGAGTATATTATAGGCCTGGGTTAGGAGGAGTATATCATAGGGCCTGGATTAGAGGAGTATATTATAGGCCTGGTCCCTGGATTAGGAGTATATTATAAGGCCTGATTAGGAAGAGCGTATTGTAGGCCTGGATTAGGAGTATATATAGGCCTGGATTAGGAAGAGGATATTGTAGGCCTGGATTAGGAAAGGCTATATTAAATATTAAAGACCTGCCTAATAATCAATACAGTAGACAGGGCAGGTGACAATTGTATGGTATTTTATTTATTAGATGTATTATATATATATTGCACTATATGTACTATACTATATTAATTATATTGCAACTTATATTATATTACATTATATTAATATATATATAATATAATATAATTATATTATATACTATAATTATATAATATAATTAATATTATATGACATTATATGCTATGACTCACCAGCCAGCACCATTGGCGGCCGTCACCAGAAAGCACAGCGAGACGACGCTGATGTAAAACGTGGGCGAGTACTCGTACAGCGTGACGAGGAACACAGCCGCCATCTCCTTCTAGATAGTTACCATCAAATCACTAATTAGTTCACAAACACCAGGTCGTCAACAACAACAACAACATCCAGGGCGTCCATGACAGCAGCGACGCGTCACCGGATCCACCGACGGCAGCCCGCGAAGACCAAAAACAAAAGTCTTCTTTGGTGTTTAAAGGCGGTTGTAAAAACCAGCGTATCGGTGCGTTACTGCCACCAACTGGAGTGATGACGCAGAAATAAATACAATACAAAAATTAATGACATTCTTTTAGCTAAATCAGTTTGTTATTTTGCATGTAATTATGTCACAGCAGATATGACCTGCAGTTTCCCCCCCCCAAGAGACCTGATAATGAAAGGTCATGGTGCTGGGCCTTTCTTAAGTGACTGAAGAAGGTGATTTCTCTCTCTCCTCGATTGTATTTTCTACAATGAAGTAGTAGGCTACACATTCCACTGTTTCTGGCTGGTTACAGGTTACTGGCTGGTGTGCATTGTATTTCATTTTAATTTATTTGATGTCATGTATGGCGAAGACCTGTATGACCTTTTCTCAGAGGAGTGATGAGCCCAAAATAAAATTCATTGTGAGGTCTTTTCTTGCTCTGTGTGGGGGATTGTGTGAAGCACTTTGGTTTACATGGTGTCGTATGAAACGTGCGATACAAATACAGTCTGACTGATTGATTGATTGATTGATTTGGAAAACGCGAGGCACCCCAGAGAGAGCATCATTCTGGGAGGGGGGGTGGGGGGGGAGAGCGTCGCGTCACGTTACGTCACGTTACCGTAACGACAGGATGAAGATGGGACGCGTCTCACGCAACAACAACAACAACAACAACAACACCAACAACACTGCGCGTCTTCTTCCCCAATGATCTGATCCACGTTAAAACAACGGATGGTGCATCCCGGTCCGCGCGTCAGCATCAGCACCACTACCACCACCACTACCACAATCAGCATCAGCACCACCATTACCCATCAGCACCACCACCACTACCACAATCAGCATCAGCACCACCACCACCATCAGCATCAGCACCACCACCATCAACACCACCACCACCATCAGCACCAGCACCACCATCAGCAACACCATCAGCATCAACACCAACAGCACCACCATCAGCATCAGCACCATCAGCATCAACACCACCACCACCTTCAAAGGCATCATCAAAGCTCTGATGTCTGCGCTTCGTCGCGACTGTTCTCTCGCGCGTCATGAGCAATTTCAGTGATCCGTCGCCACCCTCCTCCTCCTCCTCCTCCCGCTGCTCCTGCTCCTCCTCCGCGGTGGCCGCCCGTCAGCAAAGCTCCTCGGAGGAGAACAACAGCGACTGGGACATGGCCAACGACGTGTTCATGTCCTGCTACGAGGACCCGCAGTCCCTGGGGGAGGCGGCGGCGGCGGAGGACGGGATGATGGACCGGCACCACCTCCTCCTCCTCCCGCCGCTGATCCGGGCGGAGGACCGCCACCACCACCACCACCATCACCACCAGCAGCAGCAGCAGCATCACCATGGTGATGCTGCTGCTGCTGGTGGCGGTGGTACTGATGCTGATGCTGATGAGGATGACGAGGATGGGATGCTGAGGATGGGCCTGGGCTACCTGGACGTGGTGGACGTCTCGGACTACAGGGACGGGTCGGGGGACGGGATCGGGGACAGGATCGGGGACGGGGTCGGGGTCGGGGACGGGGTCGCGGACGGCAGCCAGGCCAAGACGCGCAACCGGCCGTCCAACAGCTCCCGGCACCGCGGCGAGGTGGTGACGGACCTGGGCCCCGAGGAGGTGCGCTGGTTCTACAAGGAGGACAAGCGGACGTGGAAGCCCTTCGTGGGCCACGACTCGCTGAAGATCGAGACGGTGTACCGCCGGCTCTGGGAGCTCAACCCGGACAAGGTGAGGCAGCGGCAGCGGCGGCGCACCGGGTCCGACGTGGAGCCGCAGGACCCGCCTGGTCGAGACCCAAGCGGAGACCCAACCAGAACCAGAACCAGAACCAGAACCAGAGCCTGCTGCTGCTGCTGCTGCTGCTGAGGTTCGGCCCCGTGGCTCCGTGTCGGACTTGGAGGTGGTGTGTGTCCGTGGGGGGCTCTACGAGGTGCACGTCAAGGATAAGGAGAGCTACCCCGTCTACTGGAACCGTAAGCATGTGTTTATAGACTAGACCAAAGGAAACCGGGTTCGATCCCCCCATGTGTCTGCAGTCTACCTGCAGTACGTAGGTGTCCCTGAGGGGGCTGCCTATATACAGGTAGGTCACCTGTAGAAACCTATAGGCCTTTAGTTTAGTTTAGTTAAGGTTAGGGGTCACTTTTCCTCCCCAAAACTACTCACATTGTATTCCTATGTAGGTCATTAAGGAACAGGTAGCAAACAATCATTAGGGATCAAAATGGCATAAATGTAAACTAAATGTAAATGTTATTATATATTATTATTATTATTATTATGATTGTTATTTATTTCTGTATTATTATTTGTAATAAATACAAATAATAATGGATTTATTATATTTATTATTATATTTAATGTTGTTATATTATTATTATTATTATTATTATTATTATTATTATTATATATCTGGCTCCGGGTGTTGAGCCCAGGACCTCAACCAGGACTGGGACGATACAGTAAGTTACAGACAAGTGACGTCCTTCCTGTCCTGTCCTGTCAGGTGTCTTGGCGGGTTAGAGGGTCGCTGGTTCAAGCCCCCAATGCCGCTTGCTGCAGCAGTGTGTGTGGCGTCAGAGAGCCGGCGGTCCCGTACACCTGTGTGGCCTCGTGACCCTGGGCCTGGGCTGACCTTGGTGTGTTTGTTTGGTGTGTGTTTTTCCCGCCAGAACAAGAACGCATCCCGGTGATGCGCGGCCAGTGGTTCATCGGCGGCACGTGGCTCCCCCTGGAAGAGGACGAGAGCGACGGCATCGAGCTGGAGCACCTGGTGCGTTTCCGGGGGCAACGGATGAGGGACACCTACGAGCTGGAGGAGGCGGCGGCCGCCACGGCGACGGCTGCTGCTGCTGCTGCTGCTGCTGCCGTGGAAACCAAGGATGGTGAGGAGGAGGAGGAGGAGGAGGAGGAGGAGGAGGGTGTGGTGATGGTGGGGAGGTAGGAGGAGGGGTTAAATGTCAGGGCGGGTGGGGTGCCTGCCAGTTGAAGAAGATGGTGAGTTGTGGGTGGTGCTGGGCTGGTGGGTGGAGGAGGGGAGTCATGTGACTTCATCTCCATACCTTTATTTACATTCTCCCATTTGTCATTCCATATATAGCCTGTGTGTGTGTGTGTGTGAGAGTGTGTGAGTGTGAGTATCTATTTTGGGTATAACAGAGAAAGATGAATGTGTGAGAAAGGGAGAGATATTGGAGAGTGGGAGAGATAGACGATGAGAGAGAGAGAGAGAGAGAGAGAGAGAGAGAGAGAGAGAGAGAGAGAGAGAGACAGACAGCAGCTTCAGCTGGGAATAGAGATAAAGAGAAAGGTGTTGTTCCTCTTGGCACGAATATATAGGAACCGTTCTATTCAGTCAGGGGCACAAAGCAGAACTCCTCACCTGAGAGGAAGTTCTATCGAGTGACCTTGTTGTCTGTTCTGTAGTCCACGCACACACCCACACACATATGCACACACACGCACACACACACACACAGAACACCACACACACACACGACACACACACAGACACACACATACACACATATGCAGACACCTTGGACGGTGTGACTGATCCCACCTGAGGTGTAACTGTTTTATAATTAGACCTGCCCGAGAATTATGTTTCTGTTTTAATTACATTTACCCTTTCTCCCTCTCTCTGACCCCTCACTCAATCTCCGTCTCGTGCTCTCTCTCTCTCTCTCTCTCTCTCTCTCTCTCTCTCTCTTCTCTCTCCTCTCTCTCTCTCTCTCTCTCTCTCTCTCTCTACTCCTCTACCTCTCTTCTCTCTTTCTCTCTCCTCTCTCTCTCTCTCTCTCTCCCCCCCCCCCTCCCACTGTCCACAGTCTAAAGCTGAGCAGGAGTCATGTGGACTGGCACAGCGTGGACGAGGTCTACCTGTACAGCGACGCCACCACCTCCAAGATCGCCCGCACCGTCACCCAGAGGCTGGGCTTTTCCAAAGGTTGGCCACCACCGCCACCGGCTAACCGCCACCCACTAACCGATAGCCGCTAGCCGCTAACCGCTCACCACCACCGCTGCTAAATGCTAACTCTAACCAGAAACGCAGGTTGCGGTTAGACAGATTATTGTTAGCGATCGAAATGGTGAAGCCACACACTAAATTCATGTGATGTAACTTAACGTTACATGTTAAACTTCATGTTAAACATTCATCATGTAACTTAAAGGAATGTAACTTAATATCCGCAGCCTCCAGGAGCTCGCGGCTCCACCGAGGCTACGTGGAGGAGGCGGCCCCGGAGGACACGCCCCCGGAGACCACCCACATCGTGTTCGTGGTGCACGGCATCGGCCAGAAGATGGACCAGGGCCGCATCATCCGCAACACCAGCATGTACGTCGCCGCGGCAACCTGCGTCCTGCTTCCTGCTTTCTGTGTTTGGCTCGATCCCATTGGCCCGGCGCGTCTCTGCGCTGTCTCTGATTGGATAACCTGTGTTTATCCATCTGGGAACAGCCAATCAGAGAGCCTCGGACATCTGCGTTGACATAAATACATAAATAGAAACATAAGACATAAAACATGTGCATGGTACTCTTCTTAGTCGACGGTATTCTGTATTTGTACTGCTATGTATTTGGTGCTCAGTCGTACTTTGTATCTGTGTGTACTAGTGTACTACTGGGTTCTAGCGGTGGTTCTTCTTCTGTGGTTCTTCTGGTCCTCAGGATGCGTGACGCGGCCCGCAAGATGGAGGAGAAACACTTCTCCAACCGCACCACCGAACACGTGGAGTTCCTCCCCGTGGAGTGGAGGTCCAAGCTGGCTCTGGACGGAGGTACCGCCCCACCCACCACCTCCTGCAACTCCACCTCCTCCTCCATCTCCTCCACCTCCAACACCGCCCCCAACCTCCTCCACCCTCCTCCACCCTCTTCCACCTCCCCCACCCTCCTTCACCTCCTCCACCACCTCCTCCTCCTTCACCTCCTCACCACCTCCTTCACCTCCTCCACCACCTCCTCCTCCTTCACCCGCTCCACTGCCCCCAAGTCCTCCACCTCCTCCATCCTCCCTACCCTCATCCACCTCCTCCTCCACCCCCCACCTCTCACCTCCTTCACCTCCTCCACCTACTTCACCTCCTCCACCCTGTGGTTGTAGACTCCGTCAGCCTAGATGTTGTGTTGTGGTCGTAGACTCCGTCAGCCCAGAGATAGTAGATTCTGTGGTTGGATGCATTTTGTTTCATTCGTAGCCCTAACCTAAATCTTTTGTTCTGGCCAATGCATGGGCTGTGGTGGTGGTGCTGGTGGTGGTGCTGGTGGTACTGGTGGCGGTGGTGTCTGTTGCTCGCTTATGTGTAAGTGTGTGTGTGTGTGTGTGTGTGTGTGTGTGTGTGTGTGTGTGTGTGTGTGTGTGTGGTTGTGTGGTATTTTCTGCGGATTGTCGACGGTTACACGCCGCGATGTCTCGTCTCGTTGCGGTGGCATTAAAGCCGAGCCGTCTCCCCGCGCGGCACAAAATACGTGTCGTCTGAAGCGGAGCGATGCAACGGCCGTAGCCCCAAGCCTCCACCCCCCCCCACCCCCCACGACTCACAGCAAAACATCTGTGACGGAGTCTACGACCACAACACAACATCTGGGCTGACGGAGTCTACGACCACAACACAACATCTGGGCTGACGGAGTCTACAACCACAGGGTGGAGGAGGTGAAGTAGGTGGAGGAGGTGAAGGAGGTGGAGAGGTGGGGGGGTGGAGGAGGAGGTGGATGAGGTAGAGGAGGATGGAGGAGGTGGAGGACTTGGGGGCGGTGGAGCGGGTGAAGGAGGAGGAGGTGGTGGAGGAGGTGAAGGAGGTGGTGAGGAGGAGGGTGGAGGAGGTGGTGGTGGAGGTGGAGGTGGAGGAGATGGAGGAGGAGGGGTAGGATGGTGGGAGGTGGTAGGAGGATTTGGTGCTCAGTCGTACTTTGTATCTGTGTGTACTAGTGTACTACTGGGTTCTAGCGGTGGTTCTTCTTCTGTGGTTCTTCTGGTCCTCAGGATGCGTGACGCGGCCCGCAAGATGGAGGAGAAACACTTCTCCAACCGCACCACCGAACACGTGGAGTTCCTCCCCGTGGAGTGGAGGTCCAAGCTGGCTCTGGACGGAGGTACCGCCCCACCCACCACCTCCTGCAACTCCACCTCCTCCTCCATCTCCTCCACCTCCAACACCGCCCCCAACCTCCTCCACCCTCCTCTACCCTCTTCCACCTCCCCCACCCTCCTTCACCTCCTCCACCACCTCCTCCTCCTTCACCTCCTCCACCACCTCCTTCACGTCCTCCACCACCTCCTCCTCCTTCACCCGCTCCACTGCCCCTAAGTCCTCCACCTCCTCCATCCTCCTCTACCTCATCCACCTCCTCCTCCACCCCCCCACCTCTCCACCTCCTTCACCTCCTCCACCTACTTCACCTCCTCCACCCTGTGGTTGTAGACTCCGTCAGCCTAGATGTTGTGTTGTGGTCGTAGACTCCGTCAGCCCAGATGTTGTGGTAGACTCCGTCAGCCCAGATGTTGTGTTGTGGTCGTAGACTCCGTCAGCCCAGATGTTGTGTTGTGGTCGTAGACTCCGTCAGCCCAGATGTTGTGTTGTGGTCGTAGACTCCGTCAGCCCAGATGTTGTGTTGTGGTCGTAGACTCCGGTCGCCCAGTACGTGGTGGTTATAGACACGGTGGACT
>PIJE02000508.1:64497-206997 GCA_002895965.2 Coryphaenoides rupestris
AGCCCAGATGTTGTGTTGTGGTCATAGTTCCGTCAGCCCCAGATGTTGGTGTTGTGGTTGTAGACTCCGTCAGCCTAGATGTTGTGTTGTGGTCGTAGACTCCGTCAGCCAGATGTGATCGTAGATTCCATCACCCAGATGTTTTGCTGTGGTTGTAGACTCCGTCAGCCCAGATGTTGTGTTGTGGTCGTAGACTCCGTCAGCCCAGATGTTGTGTTGTGGTCGTAGACTCCGTCAGCCCAGATGTTGTGTTGTGGTCGTAGACTCCGTCAGCCCAGATGTTGTGTTGTGGTCGTAGACTCTGTCAGCCCAGATGTGGTCGTAGATTCCATCACCCAGATGTTTTGCTGTGGTTGTAGACTCCGTCAGCCCAGATGTTGTGTTGTGGTCGTAGACTCCGTCAGCCCAGATGTTGTGTTGTGGTCGTAGACTCCGTCAGCCCAGATGTTGTGTTGTGGTCGTAGACTCCGTCAGCCCAGATGTTGTGTTGTGGTCGTAGACTCCGTCAGCCCAGATGTTTTGCTGTGGTTATAGACACGGTGGACTCCATCACGCCGGACAAGGTACGGGGTCTCCGGGACATGCTGAACAGTAGCGCCATGGACATCATGTACTACACCAGCCCGCTATACCGCGACGAGGTCAGAACCTCCACCTTCTTCAGCCCCACCTCCACCTCCATCTCCACCACGTTGTACGGCAGACAGCATGGTGGAGGACACAGTACTACCACTGTAGCACTGTGATTATTACTGACTTTTACCTTTTAGCTGTTTGTAGTTTTGAGTAATTCTATCAAGGACAATATAGTTTTCTTTAGCTTTTTGTGTGTCTCTTATTTCTTTATATCAAAACAAACGTCTCGAAAGCTCACAAAAAAGACATGAGACTTGATTTTTGTAATTATTAAAAACTGGAGGTTGTCCAATATACACGTTGTCACATTTATACTTCTGTCTTGAAACATCTGAGGGAAAGGATTTCCCCCCCCCCCCTCCTCATCTTTGCCTTTCAGGAGACTAAACGAAGCATGATTGGGCTGTGTGTCGAGCGCTCACACATAAGCAGGCTTTGCTACGACGGTCTGATATTAAGATGGCGGTTAGCATGCTAGCGTAGCACGGTGGAGGCCTCAGTGGGGTCTCACCTTCACGACGACACAACCCAACACTCACCCAACACTCAGCCAAAACACACGACATTAACTATTTTTCTACCAATCCCGTTTACATTTTTTGGGGGGTTTTGTGTTTGTTTCTTTCCTACTCGGCCGTTAGATTTGCTCGTGCTGTTTCGCCGTATCTATTATTAATAATAATAATAGTGAGTGTTGAACAACTTTGAAAATGTGAAACCTGTTTACAGGTTTGTGCCCTGTTTACATATTGTCTGCTCATGGAAGAATGAACTGAACGCTGTGGGCCGGTCTGTGTGCCATATCCAAATGACATTAAAGTTGGACTCTGCGTCACCTTTTAGACGTTATGGAACAGTTTTTATTATTTGTTTTGCGAGAGGGAAATGGAGGAGGGTGGGGGGGAGCAGTGCGTTTGTGTGCGAAAATACTAGATATTGTTGTTGATTTGAGACCATACGTCTTGGATCAGGAAACTACAAATATCCTGGGACTTGTAGTTGCTATACCTGGCGGTTTTTATTTTGTGTATCTTGTGTTTATCTTTGTTTGTTGCACTGTTGTAGTTAATGTCCTGTTTTGTTTTAAAGTGCCATTTTTTGTTTTCCAACGGAGGCCATCCCACCCAATCTCAGCGTGTACTGAAGCAACTGTTACCATAACAACCCCATTATACAACCGATTCTTGACTCCAGAGCCTCTGTGTAAAATGTGTATGACATACTCATGCTAATTAACCCTTTGTACCTTCTGTGTGTCCACGGTTCCTAACAGAATTATGTGGTGCTTTTACCTCGGTACACCTTTTGTTTTGTTGTTTGTTTGTTTATTTATTTTGTTCCTTTTTTCATTAAAATAGACCTCTGCACCTTCTCTCTCACCGCCTCCATTGATTGCCTCAAGTTTCTTGTGTGTCATGTACGAGAGGAGTATGAGTCAAATCATTTATGGACATGAAATGCTGGAATTTCATCCATTTTCCACTGTGCAACAAATAACAAATTACATTATAGGCTAAATACATATTGTGACAGCCGGCCACTGAGGGGCAGGAGAAGAGAGCGTGGGCGACAGTCTGGGGAGCCGCAATTCCCCATTCGGCCCCCAGAGGGAGCCGAGGAGCCAAGAGTTTGGGGAGAGGCAATTAGCCTCAGTGGATTTGGCTGCAGCTCGTTGAGAGCACTCCGCGGCAGCCAATCAGGGCCCTGCATCCAGACTATAAATAGGAGAGGACCTGGACAGTCGAGGAAGGAGAAGGAGAAGGAGAGTTTGCAGTGGAAGTGGAAGTGGGAAGTGGAAGTGGAAGTGGAAGTGGAAGAGGAAGAGGAGGAGAAGAAGTAGTGGGAGAGGAAGAGTGCAGCAAATGACAACGAGTGAGTTCAAGAGAGACAGTTGTGTGTATGACCCTTGCTTGCCTGACTACCCTCCCTCCCTCCCTCCCGCCTGCCTTGCCCTGGACCGCATGAGACTACTTCCCGGTGTGATACCCCCCCGTTTACGGAATACAACAACGCTATTTGGAATTACGGACTTGGCACCACGATAACCCTACACTTTCCCTCCCCATTACAGTCAATAAATACCCTGATTTCATTGAATGCTGGTGTGGGACTACTGAATTATTGTTTTCAGTCGTGTGGGCACTCGTCAATACCCCAGAGTGTGCCACAATATATAATATTCTAAGAAAAGAAAACAGATTAAATATAATAATTGAGTCATGGATCGATGGACCAATTGTCCATCGATTCATGACTCAATGTGTGGATGTGACCTTGTGGGCCAGTAACTTTGCACTCTGCCGTGTATGAGGCCTACGTGTCTATTTTGCTTCACTCTTATCAGTTGGCCCTGAGAGGCCTTTAAGATGCGTTCGCTGTTCTTTGGCCGTGGGGAGCGGCTGTCCCTGCGTCCCAGGCTGGCTGTCTGGGAGGTGGGGGACGGTTGCATTTCCATGCGAGACCGTGGTGTCCCTGATCCCAGGTTGACTGCCGGTCTGTTGTGTCTACATGCAAGACCACAATATCCCTGCTTCCCAGGCTGACTGCCTGTCTGTTACATCTCCGTGTAAGACCATAATGCTCCTAACTTCTGCCGTCTTTTCTCCCATCCCAGAGGCGTGACGTCCAAAACTCTATACATTCTCTATGTATCTGAATAAACTTTGAATCATTCCGTTACTCAAGGAATTCACCATATTTCACTACATTAAATAAAGTAACCACTAGAGGACATCATTTTATAAACCCAGGGCATCACAAGCATAGCCTGACAGGTAATCAGTAGTATTAATATTATATAATAAAGCCATGACAACGCATCGTCCTTGTGTCATGCCTTGATATGTTTGCAAACAGTTTTATAAATCTTTTTATTTATTTATTCAGCCACCATAATATTTGGTGTCTAAAATAAGAATTATGATGATTCATCCTGAAGTGTTTTAAAAAAAGTTATTCTGAAATAGATATTTTCTATCTTTTAGGGTTTTTTAGGTTTGTTTTTGTTTTTTTAGTTGCACCTGCTGATCCGCAGCTGTGTGTGTGAGTGACAACCTGCTGAATTCAATAAAGAAATCAAAGAAAAGAAAAAGTTTGAGTGAATGAAGTCGAGAGATCTGTGTGTGTGTGGACGGATATAGAGGACATCCCACCATCTGCCCAAAGCTTTTGTTGCCCGGGAACAAAGACCCCCCCCCGGTCCATCGGCCAGGGGTCTTCAACCCGACCCTGATCGCTGTTGATGTTGGTGTCGTACCTTTCCTCACCGCTAGGGTGCGCCAGAACGGCTCCAACCCGTGCCAAAGAAAAGGCTGCAAAAAATGCCAATAAAGCAGAAGGATGGAACATCTGCAACCTTTTTCTTTGTCCACCACCACGGTTTATTTGCTTGTTTTTGTCTGTTTGTTTTGCTTGCTACTCATCATTGTTTTAGTGAAGACGTTGTCTTTTGGAAGCAGCAATGTGTTTTACATTAGAGTCTCTTGTGACAAGACATTTCACTTTAACGGTGGTATCACAGTGTGCCCAGGGCTCTTACGGTGGTGTAAGTGTGTTAACTAGAGTAGTAATGTGTTAAAGGCCGGTTGTTGCGGCCTGTATCTCACCTCCGGGGGCTGGTGGTACACACACAGGTCAGACATATAGAGACACGGTCACCTCATATAGGCTCAACGTACACTTCAGCACAGCAGAAACATCTGGGGTGTCCAAGAATAGGTGCAGCGACTGTATGTAGAAGTATAGAGGAAACATCCAATCACTTCATGACTGATTCACCGTACTGCTGTATACTGTATGTGTGTGTCTGTGTTTTGACTAGTCAACAAGACAACGTCAAATGTATATTAGGTGTCTAAAGTCAGCTACAATCTTCAGCTCAGAAGTCCTGCAATTAAACCAACATTATCATCAGCACAAGCCACCATCACTCTCTCGTAAAAGTATGGGAGGGAACGGTTTTACTGGAAGGCCGTCCTAACATCTCGATTTGGTCAGGGAAACGCCGCCAAATTAGAGATTCCGTAAACCGACAACCAACAGTTGGGATTCCTAGCATGCATCATCGCAGTAAAAAGTCACTAACGAGGACCACACGGTCTCCATGACACTCGGCAACATGAACAGTTGAAACCAAACTGCTGTATTTATTTATTTGGGTTTCTCGCAGGCTAGCGCCACCACAACAATGTCTTCCTACACTCTGAAAGGTCGGCTTGTTTAATCGGAGGCCAGATGTTGTGTCTTTTACTCCTTTTATTCCTCTTTTATTCATGGGGCGTTTGCAGAGGCACTTCAGATGAGGACAGCGCAACGTGGCACCTCTTGTTCGCTGACTCCAAAAAGTCTGGAGGGTTTACATGGCGGCTGGGGGCCACGTGGTCCTCGAGTCGGATGATAGATCGACAGCCATCCAGGAATTGTTGCTTTTAATTATTACTTGTAATTTAAATAGTGAATGTAATTATTCAGAATTGTTTTTGCTTTTGCTTGACAATAGTGCTGCTGCTGCTATGGGAATATAACTGGTAACCTTTTAGATAACCTGATAACATAATGAACACCTAATGGGTGATGGGTGGCTCTTCTTTAAGAGGTGTGTCTCTCCTAAAACAACCTCGACTCCTCCCTCCACACACACACATCCCACTGATGACAGCACATAGACAGCAGTGTGTCCAGCAACATTGGATGGATAGTTTAGTGAGTTTAGTGACAAGCAGGGAAAACGACAAGAAAAGACAACGGAGGTTTAAAATCCCCATTTTTCAGAAGCAACCCGTTGGTAAGTAAGTGTGTTGCGTCCACACGTTGTCTTTTAACTCGGATTCGTTGCGTTTCTCTCCATGTAATCGGGGGTATTTGTGTATTTTCTGTCATATATTTCCACTCTTGTGTTTTCCATGTGGCCGTGTGATTGCTCCTGTACGCCTTTCAGCTTTTGCCCCCCAAAAAGTTTCGTGGTGGTGCCAAACTGCCCATCTAACTCACCACCACCACCACCACCACTACGTCACCAGCAGGCTGCAAGGTCACAGGTCACAGGCTGCTCTGCCTGCTGTGGAGGGCCTAGTAAACTCTAGACTCTAGAGTCTAGAGGTACAGTCAGGTGCGTCAGGATTGGACAAGGGTTCAAGCGCAATGAGCCATCAATATTAGACTTCTTTGCCAATTTATTTTGTTTTGGTGCCTGAATTAAGCCAAGACTTGCCCCCTTTTTATCCATAATAAGAATCGTTGGTTTTTGTTATTTTTTGGTGACATAAAGAACACAACATTGATAATAGATTACAATAAAAAAAGGTGTATTGCTGCTTTGTAGTATAAAATCTTTCAGCGGCAACATTCAGACCCCAGCCACTATGATTTCCACACTATTCACTATAATCAGGCCTGTCTCCTTTATCTCCTATTGGATGATGACTAGGTGCATGGATTGAATACCCCCCCCCCCCGCCCCCACACACACACACACGCAAACACACACACACACACACACACACACACTCCCCCCGAGCCTGTGCTGTCTTTGTAGTGGTCTGTGAAGTGTGTGTGTGTGTGTGTCGGAGGGAGGGTTGAGGGGTGTGTATTCATTCGCAGACAAAAGGGTGAAATCGTCTCGACGGAGTGTGTCGTAGTAGAGGAGGAGGAAGGAAGGAGGAGGGAGTAGGAGTAGGAGGAAGAGGAGGAGGGAGGAGGACAGGAAAGTCTATCGGCGAAGACACCTTCCCAAAAATAGTTGTGTAGGAAGTCACGTCAAGGGCAAAAGCCCTCCCAAATGATCATGTGTTCTGTTTTGTTTTGTTTGGGGTTTTTTTAAACGTTCTGTTGGCCTGGTTCCTCCATTCCGGTGGTTAGGTTGGGTTTTGGTACGGTGACTCACACTCTCTCTCTCACACACACACACACACACACAGAGTCACGGCCTTCCTGCTGCTGGGTCACTAGAAGTTTCCCTGACTGGACGACGTCTGAGCTCTGAACACCCACGGCGAAGTCAACGACATTTGGTAGTTTCTGTGGACTGGTACTAGTTGGGTGAAGTTAGAACTAAGCTAAGACTTTCTGCTGAATTAAGACTGTTCTCTATTCTATCTTGACAGATATTTTGCTCCAATATGACAATCCCTTTGGGGAATTATGTCTGACATCAGTAATCAATGAGCCCGCAATGATCGATGAATGCTAAGAGTTGTAAATTATTGTTTAGCCATTTGAAGGAGAAATGTAGGGAAGAAACCCTGCTGATGTGCTGCTGACATGATTTTTATTTGACATTTTCCACGTTTGGCAGATAATTACATTTTATCTACATATGTACAGTATACTGTATATATACAGTATATGAAGGGTTTTCTAAGCGGCTTCGCTCCACAGCTGACTCAACCAGTGTCCACTCCTGGACTTAATGGGCCTCGGTCACATGGTTTGCTTTTCGGCGGTTTTTTGCCGTTGAAGAATGTTTGGCAGTTAGCGCGTAGCTTAGCAACATACCAGCTGTGGCTGAGTTGCACCGTTGACTCGGGTCCAGGACACACACACTCACACACACACACACACACACAGACCTGGCAGTGTTTTTTTGGACCGCACAGGTCTTAGCTGGACACGCTACGCATCGGCAGGTAACATTTATAGGTCAATATTTGTTATTGACTTAACGGAGACTATGCGCACACAGACACACACACACACACACAAACACACACACACACCGAAACCCCAATATTATGACGGTATTTTCCTCCCGGCAAAATAAATACAAGAAAGAAAAAAAAAAACCTCCCCGAAGCTAAGTACTCCAGTTTTTTCCTCTGCGTCGGTTGCCTGTGGTGACCTCCATGTTTTGCCTGTCATATTTGGTTTCGTATTTTGTTTCCTACTCGTTCTTCGCACAAAAAAAAAGAAGCTACGGCTCATAACAACTCTGATGCCAAGCCTCTGTTCTCAACTCAACTGAACGGTTTAGTTAACCGGCTCTATTGACGTGTCCATTAGGCGACCGCAGTAAACCTTTCTTTACCCGGCCTGGTTAATATAATTAGTTTGTATGAATGCTAAGCAGGACGGAGGTGGGTGGGTGGGGGGGGGGGGGCAGAGACACAGAGCATGTGGCCTTCTATAAGCACACCTCCCCTGGGTACTTAAGGTCCAATAAGGCCTCTGTTGTCCTGGAGAGGTCGCGACCCCCCAACACTCAGAAGACCAGCTGGGGAGTGTGAACCAAGTCCTTCTTCTACGCTACCTGGCTGCTCAGATGTTCCATGGTTTGGTTTCGATCGGTCGGTTGTTTTTGGTGCAGTGAGGTTGGATGGGTACCATGGTAACCAAACAGGTGTGGAATTTGGAACTTGGTAGAATAGTAGAGTTTCAGGTGCCTTGCTCTAAGGCCAGGCACTTCAGGCCAATGGTGGCTGAGGCCTGAGGACTAAAAACATCTTTCTTGGTGTCCTTCTCCCTCCCAGTTATGGATCTTATGGATCATCATCACGAAAGAGTTCTGTGCTAAGCTGAGCTGGACTAGTATCTCAATGTGTCTCCAGGACATGAAGGCCATTCCCCAGTACAATCACATCGGCAACAGCTTACTCTATGATATGAGTTCAAAAGCGTTCTTAAAACACAGTATCCCATTACCCAAACTCTCTGATATTCCCCGACTACCAATCCCCGTGCGCAAAGAATTCCCTGAAGTCATTAACCACCGATGTGCCCGTCCCCTTGCGTCAAACGTTTAAGTCTGATTGTCATTTTGGACGCCGTTTGTGATGCTAATGATTATTGATGCCGGCTCCGTGTCCAGTCTGCTTGGACAATGGCGTCTTTTTAAGGTGACCGGTGAATGCGTCGCGGTCCCCTTGGTCTTGTGTGTGTAAAGTCCCGCCTGGCCATATGTCTCCTGTAGCCTGACGGCTCGCTCCAACGGGCCAATGAATAGAGAAGAGGTTGAAGGGACCAACTGTTTTCTTCTTGCGGCTATTATGTGCTAATGAGGCAGGGTGTCCGGGTGTCGTCGGGTCCCTTTCAGCCTCATTATTGTCCTTGTTTTGATGGTTAAAGTCATTTAAGACCAAATGAGCAAATGTTTACCTAAAGGTTCACACAACAAAAGATGTGTAGAAGGAGAAGAAGTTGAATTTGTTACTTTGGAAACCAGTTGAGTTGAGACGAACCACATCTGGCCAAACAACAACGCTTGCATTGTTTGACGAAGAATATTTAGCTTCTGGTCAAACGTTTCACCTCCCGGGAGGTGATGGAGGTGAGGAGGGTCCGTTTGTTTTTCTAGCGGTGTGGTGGTCTGCAGGGCCTGGGTGGGGCGAGTCCCCGCCACACCACCACCACCAGCACCACCACCAGCACCACCACCACCAAAGAGCCTTGATGTCTTTGTGGCTTTGGCGAGGAGAAGAAGGTGCCCTCTGTGTTCGACCGGTCGAGGAAAAAACGGGCTACCGGCGTTGGAATGTGCGGTGGATTTTCTACCTAATTAACCTCCATTTTCTTGTGCAAAGCCAGCAGGTTTTTTTGGCTTTTTTTTTTTTTTTTAACGCCATGGAAAAATGCGACGGACTCAAATCCGTCGGTGCGGACGCTGTTGTTTTTGCTGGTGGTCGCTAAGCCGTCCAGCGTGAAGTGTTGGCCCAGGAGCGGTGAGCGTGAAACCCCAGAGTACACCAACAATGGGCGTTCTTTATGCGCAGGGCTTTACAGAGGCACGTGTGTGTGTGACCTGATAACATCTCTCACTGGACAAGATTAGCCGCCAGATTTGGCAGGGAAGGCAAAAGAACCAGTTAAATTCCTTGCGGTACTATAATTTAATGTAATTTCTGTGAATGATATGGATTTTTGTTATCGCCAACCCGGCACGAGTCGCAGATTTTAAATTGCACGTCGTGTAATTAAACATTTTACGCCTCAATTGCGTTGGCATAATGGAAACTCTATTTGCTGGACTTGTGCTTACGAAACAAAGTTTTAAACTCTGCTGGAATGTTGTTTAGTTTATCCAGCCTTCCAAAGCCACTCACACATGATTTCAGAAATGTTAGGGGATAGTTGGGTGAGGCATCTTATATACAGTGCATCCGGAAAGTATTCACAGCGCGTCACTTTTTCCACATTTTGTTATGTTACAGCCTTATTCCAAAATGGAATAAATTCATTTTTTTCCTCAAAATTCTACACACAACACCCCATAATGACAACATGAAAAAAGTTTTTTTTAAATGTTTGCAAATTTATTAAAAATAAAAAAAATAAGAAATC
Source organism: Coryphaenoides rupestris (assembly GCA_002895965.2). Lineage (NCBI taxonomy): Eukaryota > Metazoa > Chordata > Actinopteri > Gadiformes > Macrouridae > Coryphaenoides > Coryphaenoides rupestris. The sequence goes on from PIJE02000508.1 coordinate 74,404, forward strand.
ACATGTACATAAGTATTCACAGCCTTTGCTCAATACTTTGTTGATGCACCTTTGGCAGCAATTACAGCCTCAAGTCTTTTTGAATATGATGCCACAAGCTTGGCACACCTATCTTTGGGCAGTTTTGCCCATTCCTCTTTGCAGATCCTCTCAAGCTCCATCGGGTTGGATGGGAAGCGTCGGTGCACAGCCATTTTCAGATCTCTCCAGAGATGTTCAATCGGATTCAAGTCAGGGCTCTGGCTGGGCCACTCAAGGACATTCACAGAGTTGTCCTGAAGCCACTCCTTTGTTATCTTGGCTGTGTGCTTAGGGTCGTTGTCCTGCTGAAAGGTGAACCTTCGCCCCAGTCTGAGGTCCAGAGCGCTCTGGAATAGGTTTTCATCCAGGATGTCTCTGTACATTGCTGCATTCATCTTTCCCTCGATCCTGACTAGTCTCCCAGTTCCTGCTGCTGAAAAACATCCCCACAGCATGATGCTGCCACCACCATGCTTCACTGTAGGGATGGTATTGGCCTGGTGATGAGCGGTGCCTGGTTTCCTACAGACATGACGCTTGGCATTCAGGCCAAAGAGTTAAATCTTTGTCTCATCAGACCAGAGAATTTTGTCATTGACCATTTCTCATGGTCTGAGAGTCCTTCAGGTGCATTTTGGCAAACTCCAGGTGGGCTGCCATGTGCCTTTTACTAAGGAGTGGCTTCCGTCTGGCCACTCTACCATAAAGGCCTGATTGGTGGATTGCTGCAGAGATGGTTGTCCTTCTGGAAGGTTCTCCTCTCTCCACAGAGAAACGCTGGAGCTCTGACAGAGTGACCATCGGGTTCTTGGTCACTTCCCTGACTAAGGCCCTTCTCCCCCTATCGCTCAGTTTAGATGGCCGGCCAGCTCTAGGAAGAGTCCTGGTGGTTCCAAACTTCTTCCATTTACGGATGATGGAGGCCACTGTGCTCATTGGGACCTTCAGAGCAGCAGAAATTTTTCTGTACCCGTCTCCAGATCTGTGCCTCGAGACAATCCTGTCTCGGAGGTCTACAGACAATTCCTTTGACTTCATGCTTGGTTTGTGCTCTGACATGCACTGTCAACTGTGGGACCTTATATAGACAGGTGTGTGCCTTTCCAAATCATGTCCAATCAACTGAATTGACCACAGGTGGACTCCAATTAAGCTGTAGAAACATCTCAAGGATGATCAGTGGAAACAGGGTGCACCTGAGCTCAATTTTGAGCTTCATGGCAAAGGCTGTGAATACTTATGTACATGTGATTTTTCAGTTTTTTATTTTTAATAAATTTGCAAACATTTCAAAAAAACTTTTTTCATGTTGTCATTATGGGGTGTTGTGTGTAGAATTTTGAGGAAAAAAATTAATTTATTCCATTTTGGAATAAGGCTGTAACATAACAAAATGTGGAAAAAGTGACGCGCTGTGAATACTTTCCGGATGCACTGTATTCCAGGATGTCTAAAAGTAACCTCCGGACACTGGGGATCGAACCCAGTACTTTTCGGTTGGGAGTCGAACATCCTAGCCACTTCCATACCTCTGTTCTTTCAATAGATTCATTCCAGAGTACGTTCAGTGTGGACTGAGGAGCAGAAATGGAGCATTTTCTTCCTCTGTATTTCCACAATTCTTTTGGAACTTGACAAATGTGTCATAATGTGGAATTGGAAAATGTGTTTGGCTGCTGAAGCATCCCTCCTTGTGCGACTGAACTGCCGTTTGCCGTGAAGTCTGAGGAGGGTGGAGGAGAGGAAGGGTGTTTCCTTGTGCCCACCGGCCTAACCTAGCATACCTGTGGCCACATCAGACTGGCTGGTACGCTGCCCTCCTCCACACCGGGGGAAAAACCCCCAAACTGTTGTTGATCCAGGTGAACGTTTCAAGCTTGCGTTACCCCGGGCAACAACAACGACGACGAACCTTGGCAGGTTTCTCCTTTTTTTTTCTTCTTCTTCTTCTTTAAAACAACACTAGAAGTGGTTGAATGTGTAAGGTTGCCTTTTACCGTGTGGTAGGCCTGATTGATGACGAGATTCGATTGGACAAAATGGAAAGACATCTGTTGCTTTTAGTTCGGGGGCTTCTTCGGTGGTTTCTGTCGCTGTCTGTTCGTTAGTGAGATGTAGTGGTGAGGGAGGGGAGGATGAGGAGGAGGAGGAGGAGGAGAAAGAGAGAGTAACTAAACCATTCAGTTGAGAGTTTTTATGTGTCAGAGAGAGAGAGAGAGTGTGTGTGTGTGTGTGTGTGTGTGTGTGATCATGTGTGTCAGAGTGTGTGGTCATTGCTGTGGTGTGTGTGTTTTTAGTTTAATGTGTGTGTGTGTGTTTCTATGTGTGTGATTGTGGTGCGTGTGTATGTGTGTGTGTGTGTGTCGCTGGGTAAGGAAGGCACTAATTCCGCCCCCGCCCCCCGCCCCCCCCCCACCTCCCCCTCTCTCTTCAGTGGAAAATGGTTTTTCTGCGACCAAACTGGAAACCACAGCTGCCATTCCGGCTGCGTCTTTGAAGCAGTTCCTCGATCCGATCTTATCAGCGTTTCCATTAGAACTGCGCAAGGCCCGGCAGACTAATGCCAGTCTGTCTCCCCCCCTCCCCCATCACCCCCTCCCCTACTCACCCGCATCTCTACCCCACAATCTGGTTCGCCGATGCCCCCCCTCCCCCACCAGCACCACCACACTTTAACAGAACCAAACCAGTCGCTAACCGACGCTCAGACGACCACAGGAAGCTTGGTGCCACCCCTCATATTAGTGTCAAGCGGTGTCGGCCATCTTGGCTCCAGGTCTGCCCGCGATGTGGCTTGGTGGGCCTGGGAATCTCTGGGGGGCAGAGCTTCTCCCCCCTGCCCATCATCTTCATCTTCCTCTTGTTACTCTCGTTCTGCTGCATTATGGGGGGATATGAAAACAGAGGAGGGAGAGTCATGGAGGGCGCCCCCCCCCACCCATCCCTTCCCTTCACTTCACAACACAGGTTTCTGGGCGACTTAATCTCCGGCCGGAGCTCATAAACCCCTCCTAAAGTCACGTCGACCCCCGACCTTTGACCTATTGCGTTGTCCGTGTGTGTGTCCGTCCGTGTGTGTGTCCTGTGTGTGTGTGTGTGTGTGTGTGTGTGTTTTACATCGAGGTGCATCCATGTGGCAAGCTGCTGGACTCACAACACACACAAAATCACACACGATTACATAGAAACGCACACAGACACACACACACACACACACACACCAACTCACCTCACCCCACCTCATCGGGTGTGTGAGTGTGTGTGTGTGTGCGTGTTGTTGTGAGTCCAGGTTGCGTATTTGTGTGTTTTATCGTGGTGACATCATCGGTGGGTTCCCAGGACTCGCCAACTCGTCTTAATGAACAAACCGCCGGAAATCACTTCTTTATGAGCTTCTCTTTGTATCACAGCTGTTTGTTGTTACCAGCGGATTAGTGATCAGTCTGTCTCGCTTTCTCTCTGTCGCTCTCTCTCTCTCTCTGTCTGTTTCTCTCTCTCTCTCACTCTCACTCTCCCGTTCACTCTCTCTCTCTTTCTCTCTCTCTCTTGTTCTTGTCTTGTCCTTCTCTCTCGCGCTGACTCTAGTTCTTTGTCTGTCTCTCTCTCTGTCTTTCTCTCTCTCTCTGTCTGATTGAAGATGTCTGTCTGTCTGTCTGTCTCTCTCTCTGTCTAAAGTTGTCTGCCCGTCTCTTTGTCTGTCTAAATCTGTATGCCTGTCTCTCTTTTTGTCTGTCTAAAGCTGTATGTCTGTCTCTCTCTCTCTCTCTGTCTGTCTAAAGCTGTATGTCTGTCTGTCTCTCTCTCTGTCTGTCTAAAGCTGTATGTCTGTCTGTCTCTCTCTCTGTCTGTCTAAAGCTGTCTGTCTGTTTCTCTCTCGCTCTGTCTCTAGTTGTCTGTCTGTCTCTCTGTCTCTCTCTGCCTGTGTTTCTGCCTTTTTTGTGTTGTGTGATTGTCTCTGTAGACACACACACACACACACACACACACACACACACACCCACACACCACACACAACACACACACACACACACACACCGACCATCACAGTCGTACATAGTCCCTCCTGATGTTTTCTTGGTTGTCGTAGGCCGTCCAGAGTTGTCCGTGTGCAGCTGCTGCACCGGTTAACAGGAAATCCCTCCCCTTGGTCCAGCCTTGATCTCATGCAGCCAGCTCCCAGCTTCCTGTTGGTGGTGCGCTGCTGGGAGCCCATTGGCTAGCTGCGTGTGTTGACTTCCTTCCGGTCCTTGCCAAGTTGCCACCACTGATTTATGGGTCCCGTAAAAAAAAAAAAGAACGTTTTTCCCAGAGTCGTCAGTCTTATCAGTCTAGTGCAGCATCTGAAACTAACGTGCTTAGATGATGTGTCTGTCTGTCTGTCTGTCTGTCTGTCTGTCTGTCTGTCTGTCTGTCTGTCTGTCTGTCTGTCTGTGTCTCTGTCTCTTTCGTTCTCTCTCGTTCTCTTTCTCTCTGGTTATCTTTCATTCTCTCTCGTTCTCTTTCTCTTTCGTTCTCTGGTTCTCTTTCTCTCTCGTTCTCTTTCGTTCTCTCTCGTTCTCTTTCTCTCTGGTTATCTTTCATTCTCTCTCGTTCTCTTTCTCTTTCGTTCTCTGGTTCTCTTTCTCTCTCGTTCTCTTTCGTTCTCTCTCGTTCTCTTTCTCTCTGGTTATCTTTCATTCTCTCTCGTTCTCTTTCTCTCTCGTTCTCTCTTGTTCTCTCTGTTCTGTCTCTTTCTGTCTCTCTTACTCTGTCTGTTTCTCTCAGTCTCTTTCTGTCTCTTATTCTGTGACTCATCTCTCTCTGTCTCTCTCTCCATCTCTCTGTCTGTCTGCGTCTCTCAGTCTCTCGCTCACTCTGTCTCTTTCTCTCTCTCTCTGTCTGTCTGTCTGTCTGTGTCTGTGTCTGTGTCTCTCTGTCTTGTCTGTTTGTTTTACCTCTGTAGCGTTCTGTTGCTGTGGCCGCCGTGCAAGAGACACTCAGCCCTTTTCTCCTCTCTGTGTCACGCGGGACACTCACTGCGTCTCGTCGGAGTTAAACGGTTACGCCGGCATGGAAGACAGACAGGCAGGCGGGGGGAGGGAGGGAGGGAGGGAGGGAGTCTCCACTAGAACTCAAGGACGCGCTGAGAGGCCTCAAATCCGGGATAAATGTACTTAATAAAGACCCACCAGCAGACAAGGCACCACAGCGCCCAGACCCAGGCAGTGGGGAGATCTGGTGCGGTCGATCTCGCTGAACACGCAAGATCAGATGGCTCCACACACACCATCCAAAACGTGTCTGTTCTCGTGGAGAGAAGAGTAGGATAAATGGGACTGGTGGGGGTGGTGGTGGTGGGGGATGGTGAGTGGTGATGGTGGTGGTGGTGGTGGTGGAAGGTCTGTATGCTTGTTTGCAGAGCATGGAGCGTGCAAGCGACTTTCGTACCAGACTTTCAATGTAATTTTTAAGCTGCAGAACTGCAGTCATAACACACACACATAAACACGAGAGGAGGAACACAGGGGATTATGGGAATTTATGATATTTATTTATGGATTGTCTCGCAGGCCCGGCACGGATACCGTAGGCTATGTAACGCACGAAGAAGTTGGAAGAAAGGAAATAAATAAATCTCTCTCTCTCTAGCTCACTGTGTTCCCAGCAGACTGTAACCTGTTATGTAATGCAAATGGATGTGGCGGGGGCGTGGCGTTGCTCTGGAAGCCCTCAATGGGGAGCAGCAGGTCGCTAAGCTAAGATAAACTAAGCTAAACGATGCTAAGCTAGGCTAAGCTACGGTACACAACCCAGCAGGACCGACCAGTGGCTTCCAGTAAAAGACTCTCAGAAGAATGAAAAATGTAATTGAACCTTCAGGACAGTTGGAATCACCTCAGGCTCTGATTGGTTGAATCTAATCTTCTACAGCGCTGCTTTTGTGAATAGTAAATGGTGAGGAGAGGAAGAAAATGGAAAACGTTGCAGGTTTAGGTTTTTTTTTTTCAACGCTCTCTAAACACCAAGAGGTGTGTCCTTTCCTCTTCCCTCTAGCGGGGTGGAGGCGGGTGGAGAGGAAAGTGGAGGCTAAATCTGTTCTTGTCAGTCCAACGGGAACAGGACATAGAATGGAGGGGCGGGGGGGAGATGGGCGGGAGGGTTCTTGACCTAATGGCTGACTGCGTCAAACTCCGGATAAGCAAAGCGTTGTGATTGGTCGGACAATAGTGGAAGGAAAAGACAGCCCATTCGAAGCATACTGTGTGTGTGTGTGTGCGTGTGTGTGTGTGTGTGTGTGTGTCTTTGCATGCGTGTGTGTGTGTGTGTGTGTGGTGGCGCGCACGTGACTGAATCCACCATAGACGTCATCACCGCCTAAAATTCCGAATTGGAAATGTTTTGTTTGTCCAACTTTTTCTCTCTTCCGAGGGCTCTGTCTCGTGCACGCTAGCGTTAACTTTTCAGCCAATAACATCGCAGCATTTCCGTTCCCGTTCCCCCCCCTCCCCTTTATATAAAGTCTGGAACCCGCCAACACACAGATGAATAACTAGCGTGATCTGCTACGTTAGCACGATCCAATCAAAGTCTCCGGGGAATCCAACTCACGATTCCTCCCCATGGTCGTGTCTGGGTCTAATATCCCGTGTAGCTTACACATACGAACGTTTTACAGAAGATATTATGACATAAGAAGGATCTGTATTACATAACTAAGATAACTTTTACATGAGTAAGATAAACACTGGACACCATGTTGGCTTAGAGCTCTGTATGTGTGTGTGTGTGTGGTGTGTGTGTGTGTGTGTGTGTGTGTGTGTGTGTGTGGTGTGTGTGTGGTGTGTGTGTGTGTGTGGTTCTAGAAGTGTGTGTGTTCAGGTCATGCCTCTCACTTGTATTTGGTGCCGACTCAGCAGAATAGTTCCCCAACTTGGTGTGTTGTGTGTGGTGTGTGTGTTGCCGGTGATGTGTGCTTGTGTGGCGTGGCTTGTGTGTGTGTGACAAAGCCTTGTCTGCGCTGTCAGAGGAGCTCATCTCTGACCGGCTTCCCTTGCTTCTTCCCAATCAAGATCTCTTCCATCGCCAATGGCTCACCGCGGTGCCAGGGGATCCGCCTCCACCTCACAAAGCAGCCTATCACAACACGCCTGTCAACACACAACTTGAAGTGTGTGTGGTGTTGTGTGTGTAGTGGACCTCAGACTAGCCAGGTAGCGCCGATAGCTTCGCTGTCAAAAGCTTCCACATCCAGGCTGGATCAGAACTGTAGGTGCTGGCGGACGTTGCGAGAGACCCTTCAGTTAACCTGGTACCTAGATGCTCGGTACCTAGAACGCTGGTAGCTAGCACCGCTGGTACCTCAGACGCTGGTACCTCAGATGCTGTACCTCAGTGCTGGTACCTCGACGCGTGGCCAATTACAGGAATGCTGGTCCGCTTGCTCAGTCACAAGTCCGCTTTCTTTGTTCGGTGTAACAAGAAAGGGAAGTCCCGATATTAACAATGTCTCAAAAAGATTTTGTGAAATCATGGTATGTATTTTTTCGTACGACCCCCTACTGGGCCAATTCTCTAAGGTTCTTGTAGCTACGCGCGGCTAAGTGTGATTCACGCCTCACTGGTCGACACCCAGTAGGTTGACACCCAGTGGTTGACACCCATTGTTGACAACATTCATGGCACGATATCCACCGCCATGCCAGCACACAGCACCCGAGCATGTCGGGACCAGTTAGGCGTGAGCTGGGTCGGGTGGTGTCTTGCTCAACGGCACCCTAACACCCTTCCGCCAGCAACCACCGAATTCCCGAGATGATGATGATGGTGATGATGATGGTGATGATGATGATTATGAGGATGGAGGAAGCTCTCTTCGTCAGTACAATGCATACAGGTTCTGATTGCCACTGTCCAGCACCACTACGGTCCACTAGCTAGCGACGCATGCTAATCAGCTAACACAGCGAGTGTCGTGTCATGTGAGGAATGGAACCAGTTTTTTGGGGGGTGGTTGGGTGGTGGTGGCTCACACTCATACACATGCACATACAACCAATAACACTAAGCCTTCCTGGTTTACCCCTGTGGCTGGTGTCTGTGTTGACTATGGGCTCTGTCGTAACCTACTCGTAATCCTGCCTCATCTGTGTGTGTGTGTGTGTGGGTTGGTGTGTGTGTGTGTGTGTGTTTGCCTGCCCGTTAGCTGTGCCTCTGGTTGGCATGGGGGTTGAACGTCTGAGCGGACAATATGCTGCATGCTGTTTGTCTGTGTTTAATAGTTTCTTCATCCCAAAGCGCTACCGGCAATTCAAGTGTGTCTGCATTGCAGTGAATTCAGATTGCAATGCCGTCCATGGAGCAGGCAGGGGGTCATAGGCGGGGCATCTTTGCTCTCCGGAATGCCCACAGGGTAGGTTCACGGACATTGGGTGAATCGAACCCGTCCGACAGAAACCCTTGTTGGGCGGGGAGTTGGATCACCCTTCGCCACTTACAGCTACACTACGACCAGCCCCCTGTGGTAATGGGTACATGCGATCTAGCATTTATATTATCGCGTTTTATTCCAAAGCTGCTTTACAGTTGCCTCACATTTCACCCATTCACACATTGACATCGGTGTCAACCATGCAAGGTAACAACCAACACGTCAGGAGCAGTTAGGGTTAGGTGGTGTCTTGCTCAGGGACACCTCGACACTAGGAGGCGGAGGAACCAGGGGGGGGGTCGAACCGGCAACCTTCTCGTGGCCACTAGTTGCCGTACAACTGTTCTCCTGACCTCCTGAGCCACTCTCGCACCTCGCCCACTTTTATTAAATGATGCTTAAATATAATCATTAAATCATCATTCATATTGGACGCGGTGGAGTCGGCCCTTCAGGCGGATCCAGGGGCCACGCAACACTCTCCCTCCCGCACACCGTCACGGTCCCCTGGAGGGCCCCCCGCGGAGGGCCCCCCGCATGGTGACGGCTGCTCTCTGGACTGCAGCATGGGTGATGATGGAGGAGGGATGGGGGTGGAGGTTGAGGTGGAGGTGGGCAGGGGGTGGGGGGTGGTCACACACAGCATCTGGAGGCTGCTGAATGGAAGAGCCCGCATCAGGGGACACCCGCCGCCGCCGCCTCCTCCTCTTCCTCCTCCTCCTCCTCCTCCTCCTTCAGATACGGGACAAAGGAGTCGGAGGGGAAGAAAAGAGGGGAGTGTGTTCAGAGGGAGGACCGTGGAGCGTCTCTCTCGTCCGGCGGAGCGGTGGACGGGAGGAGGAGGAGAAAGGGGAGGAGAGAGGAGGACAACAACGGGACCCCTGGTTGCCCAGTCCGGTCCACTGGGAGGTTCCTAGCGTTTGTTTGGGGAGATCTGAATGACAGGCGTGGTCCGGGAGTCTGGAGCGTGTGTGTGTGTGTGTGTGTGTGTGTGTGTGTGTGTGTGTGTGTGGACGTCGCTGTGGCAGATGTCGTGTTTAAAATACTTTTTGAGTAAATTCCGTCCGCTGGAAAAAAGCGAAGCCGTAGCCAATCGCGTGGTTTCCTCGGAAACGCGGAGGCTACACACACACAGTTTAGCTATTTATTTAATGCAAGTCTTTCTTTTACATTCCACAGAGATGAGAGTTAAACTGCCAAGTAGTCAGTCAGTTAGTTCGTCCATAAGTTTATCAGTTAGGTAGTCGGTTAGTTATTCGTAACCCCAGTCAGTCAACCCGTATGTCACTCACTGAGGTTGTTGGGTAGTTAGTCTGTCTGTAAGTCAGTAGTAAGTGACTTACAGACAGACTAACTAAGAGGGTGAGGAAGTTACTCAGTGTGTTAGTCAGCCAGTCAGTTTGTAAAGCAGCCATTCAGTTTGTGAGTGACTCAGTTAAAGTCTGCCTGAAAGTCAGTCACTCAGTTAGTTTGTTAGTTTGTCAGTTAAATATTCAGTCCGTAGGCCAGTCACTCAGTTTGTTAGTTCATCAGTCACTCAGTGAGTTAGTTAGTTGGTTAAAATCAGTGAGTTTGAGGGCTCTCTGTGCAGCCTGTGCCCAGCAGCCCTAGCAGTACTCCAGGCAGCGCAGACTAGAGGCTCATGTGGATAACCTCACTCAACAAGAATCCTGCCTCGCTCTACTCCTTCCTCCTCCTCCTCCTCCTCCTCTTCTTTCTGGCGGGAGAGGAGCCGCTGGTCCAGGAATAGTCACAGTGTCCTGGCGTCCGTCCCTCCGGCACACAACGCTTCCAGGGGAAAAACTGTTTAGTTCGGCAACAGTTAAAAAAAAGAAAAGAAAAGAAAAGAAGGAACGAAGGAACAAAACATCCATTTTTAAATCCACCCTGTGTCTTCTCCCCTTCCCTCCCCCCCTCCCCCGCAAACCGACACCAGCAACAACAACAACAACAACAACAAAAACATCACCCTGGAAAAAGCAACAACAACGTTAGCTCGTTAAATCAGCCTCCCGTTTCCATGGATACCACTTAGCGGGTGCCGGGCGGTGCGGGCGATCTGCCGGGGTGTTCTGATGGCTGGCTAATCGAATTAAACCGCTGCCACCGTTGTGACACGGAGGAGACTAACAGATCTGTTGTTATCGCCGTGGCGAGGTCTTGTCCTCATGTTCTTTACCCAGCCCCCCCCAACCCGCCCCCCCCCCCCCCCCCGCCCCAACCCTCCAGTTAGAATAACATGTAAACCGTGACCCTGCCGACGTTTGACCTCCCGTATTTATAGCCTCTGCTCGAGTCCCTGTTGGCTGGATGCTCGAGAACTGTAACACAGCTGCATCTTATCACGTGAAATGATCAGCCGCTGTGTATCCCAGTATGAACGCAACTATACACCCAGCATGTGTGTAATTGTGTACATACATTACATTTAGGGCATTTGGCAGACGCTTTTATCCAAAGCGACTTACAAAGAGTACATTTGTTGAAGGAGACAGCAATGTAATAATGCCAAGACGTACAAACACGCAAGTTAGTGCTAGGGTTAGGAGAGGGAAGGCGGGGGGAGTGGGGGGTGGGGGGGTTATGCAGAGTCCAGGTGAACTCTGAACAGGTGGGTCTTGAGTCTCTTGCATAGATACTCATCACTAATCATTTATATAGAGCTCAGGTAACACTCATCCCATCCAGAGCATCCAACAATAACGTAAGCGCAGGCATCGTTAGCAGCAGGGAATTGGACCTCCTAACCCTGGCACACAGTTAATGCCTTGCTCCACCCGCTGAGCGCGAGGCAGCTAGGCAGGGCCGTTTTTACCGTCATGCACATTGGAACTGGAACTGCTGTGTGTGTGTGTGTGTGTGTGTGTGTGTACGTACGTGTGTGTAACTCCATATAGGAGTGTCACTGGAATACCAGAGATGTGACAACGTATATAAATGCCCTTCAGTATTTTCTGGCTGTTTTTGTTGCCGACTGAACCCCCAAGAGAGCGGGAGCAGCTGTGCACAGTGGGGTGGGGCGGGGGGGGGGGGGGGGGGGGGGGGGAGACACATTTGGCCCCTCCCCCCCCTCGCGGTACCAGGGGCCACCGCCCGGTCTGTCCCCTGCTATCTGGAGCACAAGGACCCCAGTCAGCCTGGGACAGGAAACAGACCTCTCCCTCCAGCCTGGACACACTTCCTGTGGCAGAGAGAGAGAGAGGGAGGAAGAGAGAGAGAGAGAGAGAGAGAGCGAGAGGGGGGGGGGAGGGGGTGGGGGTGGGGTTGGTGGCCCCGGGGCCCCTGCCTGCTCGCTCCTTATCGAAGACCCCCTTTGTACTTCTCAAGAGGGGCAGAGGGAGGGGGGAGGCCAGCGGGGTGGGGGGGCGTCTGTTGTGGGTTTTGTTCCCACACTTGGGTGAGTCAATATTGGGTTGAGAGTCATGGGGGGCGGGGGGGGGGGGTGGGGTCCATGGAAGTCGTCGGACCTGGAGGCTTCTGATGCTATCTGGGGTATTAATGTTAGAAAGAAAAATGAAGTCAGTCCTGATCTTGGATAAGAGCTTGGATTGTTAAGTATTACTGTTCAAATTAAGTACCTATAGGAGGACCTGTGTGATTAGATTAGCCGTTATTTAGTAATTCTTCTCGGAAAAGCGTCCAGACTTCAATTGAATTTGCCTTCAAGTTCTTACTTACACACGCGGCCCCTTGGTCTCAGGGGTCAACGGAGGCGTCTAGCAGGCTAATACGGTACACACAGGAGTCTACACACACACAACCACTATCGGGACTCCTTAAAGGACTCCTATTATACCACCAGGTGTGAGCGTGATTAGCCATTCCAAATGGTTTCAAAACCCGGTGTCATCTCCAGCTTATGACATCACAAGTGGGAGTGTCCACCTAGAAGTACGGTGGATAGGCTGATCTATACAGCATACTTCTAGCAGCTGTATGACGTAACGTGTCAACCAATAGATTTGCAGCACTGTGTGTGTGTGTGTGTGTTTGCAACTCTCTGTGTACGGGAACACAACGGCTGACCGTGCGACGGACCTCAGAGACCTCAAAGACTTCATCCACTGGGCTGCAGCCCAAACATCTCCATGGTAACGGTCGTTGATGAGGCGTCGTCTGTATAATTTTAATGCATCTGGGGTTTTTTTTACGTTTACTAGCATTTTCCGCGGTCGTCGTCATACGTCGCTGTTGTAAAGTAACGTTGCTAATGTTTTACTACTGGGGGAGTATATAATACATTGGTTGTGTGGAGTTAACTTGTGTTAAAAACACTCTTTTGAAAAATGTACTTCTTGGAAGACGCTTTGCACAAAATGTCAGCCAAATGCCCTAAATGTAAATGTAAGTGGAAATGCCTTCCGCTAAATCCTGGTCGACGGAATGACGGACACACTCTCTACTACACCCTGCATTGCTTCTGCTAATGATCCCTCCAGCAAGGCACCAAACGTACCCAACAACTGCGCCGTCGCCAGCCTTGCACGAAATGCAGGTGTTCATCGCAGGAATCTTCTCTCTTATCCCAGATTTTGCGATAAAGCGGAGACACAAAAGATCGGAAGCTCCTCGGTACGGAACGCCAGGATGTTTTGTTCTCCCCGAGCGCCGTCGCGTGAAGATGAGACCTGAGGACCACAGATGAGGCCACCCTGCTGCTTTCCCCCATCTAGACCACCACCACCACCCCCCCTCATCCTCCTGAGAGAGAGAAGAGAGATGGATGAGAATGATGAAATGGGGTTTATAGTGAGACAAAAATGTTGTCGCTCACGTGTAGCTGTCATGCATTTCTATAACGTGTGTGTGTGTGTGTGGTGTGTGTTGTGTGTGGTGTGTGTGTGTGTGTGTGTGTGTGTGTGTGTGTGTGGTGTGTGTGGTGTGTGTGTGTGTGTGTGTGTGGTGTGTGTGTGTGCGTCAACAGTCTGTCGTCAGCACAGTACCATGCTAGTGGAGGGGGAGGGTATGCTGGCTGGAACAAGAGTCCCAGTCAAGCTGACTCCCAGGTGGCCGGCTGCCCGTCACCACAAACCCTCCCATCCTCCCCCCCACTCCCCTCCCTCCCCCCCCGCCACCTCCCTCCCCTCCCCACAGCCAGAACCCTTCAGGGCGCCGACCGCCACACGTTCCGTCTCCCCCACCTCCTCCCCAACTCTCCTCTATCGTCCTCCAACTCTTCACCCCTCGTCACACCTCACGGCTCCCTTCCACCTCCTCCTCTTCTCGTCTTCTCTGTTTAACTATCAGTCTCCCTCCTCTCCTCTCCTCATCCTCTCCTCTCCTCTCCTCTAACTACCTCCTCTCTCCCTTTCCTCCTCCTCATCTCTCTTTCCATCTCCTCTAACACTCTACCTCTTCTGTCCATGTGACTCATCTCCCCGTCCTGCCGTATTCTCAGAACCAGCCAGTTTGCAGGGGCTCGCTTCTCTGGCGGAACCATCATTCATATCTTGTTGATGATGACACATAACGGAACGAATCTCGCGGGCTGCCTTCTGGCTTTAATCACGACCGGCACTTTGTTTGGGAAAACTCCTCTGGCACCTCTTCGAGCGGCTGCCAGGCTCGCTGCTGGAGTTGAGCCCGACTGTGAAACTAGAGATGGAGCTGTGAAACTAGAGATGGAGCTGTGAAACTAGAGATGGAGCTGTGAAACTAGAGATGGAGCTGTGAAACTAGAGATGGAACTGTGAAACTAGAGATGGAGCTGTGAAACTAGAGATGGAACTGTGAAACTAGAGATGGAGCTGTGAAACTAGAGATGGAGCTGTGAAACTAGAGATGGAACTGTGAAACTAGAGATGGAACTGTAATACTAGAGATGGAGCTGTGAAACTAGAGATAGAGCTGTAAAACTAGAGATGGAGCTGTGAAACTAGAGATAGAGCTGAGAAACTAGAGATGGAGCTGTAATACTAGAGATGGAACTGTAATACTAGAGAAGGAACTGTGAAACTAGAGATGGAACTGTAATACTAGAGATGGAGCTGTGAAACTAGAGATGGAACTAGAGATGGAACTGTGAAACTAGAGATGGAGCTGTGAAACTAGAAATGGAACTGTAATACTAGAGATAGAGCTGTGAAACTAGAGATGGAGCTGTGAAACTAGAGATAGAGCTGAGAAACTAGAGATGGAGCTGTAATACTAGAGATGGAACTAGAGATGGAGCTGTGAAACTAGAGCTGTGAAACTAGAGATGGAACTGTGAAACTAGAGATGGAGCTGTGAAACTAGAGATGGAACTGTGAAACTAGAGATGGAACTGTAAAACTACAGATGGAAATGTAACACTAGACATAGAAGTGTAAAACTAGAGATGGAACTGCAAAACTACAGATGGAACTGAAACTACAGATGGAAGTGTAAAACTAGAGATGGAACTGTAAAACTACAGATGGAAATGTAACACTAGACATAGAAGTGTAAAACTACAGATGGAACTCCAAAACTACAGATGGAAGTATAAAACTACGGATGGAAGTGTACAACCAGAGATGGAACTGTAAAACCACAGATGGAACGACATGTCCAATTAGGATTCATGAGGGGTAAAAAAAAGAAAAAGCAGATGTAAAAGTCACAACCAAAAAAGAACGGTCAGGAGGAGGAGAAACGCGACCTTGATTAAAACGGGTGTCACTACAGCGCCTCCTCCTCCAAACCGCGGGCCGGCTAATGCCTTCTGGCCGGGCGGAGGACGAGTGTGTACTCTATACAGAGCGCCACAGTGCCTGGACACCGCAGGGGATAATAGGAAGTGACACGTGTATTGGGAACAGGTGGCATTCCTCCACACGAGGCCCGGCATCAAACCCTGCATTCAGCATTCAGCATTCAGCCTTCACCACCACCACCACCACCACCACCTCCAACACCACCACCACCGACAGAGGAGGAGGGGGAGGAGGGGGGAGAATCCCGGCTGCAGTACACATGCTAGCCGGTGGCTGGGATGGGAGGGTTGGGAGGGTTGGTGGTGGGCTGGTTCTGGGGGCTGACGGGTCTTTGTTCTGTGGGAGAATGCGAGGGTCACAAGGGACTGGGTCTGGTGACGGGGGGGGGGGGGGGTGGCGGGTGGTTGCCCCCTATGAGGCGGCAGATGGTGGATAGGGGAGACCCAGACAAAAGCCGGTCGACTGATCCCACGTCTTCCGGCGTTCATCTGAGGCTGAAGCTGAAACTTCTCCTCCTCCACTGCTGCTGCTGCCAACACCAAGGACCTGTAGGTCACTCCAGGAGGCGGGGTTTCATGTTTTAGGCATCTGCATCGCACCCGTCTGATTGGCCGAGAGCCAGAGCACAGCCAGAGTTCAGCTAGTGCTGAATGGGAGGCAGCGGGAGAGTGTGAATGGCGGATGTCTCTGGTCTCTGGTCTCTGGCCTCGAGGTGTTGTCATCGTGACTGGAGCGCGGATCCGTTGCCTCTATAGGCTGCTGCGTGTATCAGTGACGTTGTCGCGGGTTCAAGTCCGGGCACCGGGGCTTTGTCTTGAGGACATCTGCGCACGTCTCTCTTTACCTCCCCCCACACACTTCCCGTGTCAAGTGTTGTGACACACACTCACACACGCACACTCACACACACACACACACACACACACACACACACAATCCTTCCATCTCCTCCCCTTACACACACAAACCATCACATCATAATACTTTTCCTGAATTTCCTGTCTGGCATTAATAAAGTAGATGGGCTCCTTATGTTTGTATTGGTCGCTTTGGTTATCTTTGGCATTTATTTAAATAGCGCAATGTTTGCGATGAGGCACATGTCTACAGGCTGACAATTCATAACAATCATGAGTAAACAATCATTACTATAAATACACAGCTATCTTTATTCCTGTTGTTTATCATTTGGAGCTGAAATGTTATTTGCGTCATCCATTACAATCTCAATATGAGTAAAAGCAAAGTTTGTGAAGTATTGTTGAAATAAAGTTTGGAGGAGTTTGAAGAATCCCTTGGCTCCGTGATCTGGCCTTCCAGCTGCCATGGTGTCATTCAGCAACCCCCCCACCCTTCCCTCCTTGTTCAATGAAAGGGTCAAAGGTCACCGACTTCATCTAGGGTTAGCGGTGCATTGCGTCGCCATGGAGACATGCCTGCTCGCTCGCTCGCTCGCTCCTCGGCTGAACCTAGGGCCCACGTCCGTAAACCTTTGACCTCTCAGAGCTTTTTCCGTGCAGGAAATTAGCACTATGCTAATCGAAACCCAAGGCTACAGAGTTGTCCTTAATGTTAACGTTTAGGAGGGTTTTCTGTGGACGATATGGCGATCGTAACTCACATACAAGTAGCCATGGAAGCTACAAGTGGTTTGTCTGGAGAGGAGAGGAGAAGAGAGGAGCGAAAAAGAGACAAAGAAAGCAGAGGAGAAAAGTCGAGCTTTTATATCTTCTTGTGTTTCTGTCCTTGGTCTTGTCCGGGTCTCGTCATCAGGGTTCAGATATTTGATGCTGTCGTCGTCGTGGTGGGGATTGATAGGAAGATGGTGTCGCTAACACCACCGGTGTCGGTGTATCCGTTTCCGCGCTCCGAACTCCTGCCAATGAACACGCTGGTGACTCACGCCACCAGGCTAAACACACTCGCACTTTATTGTCCCTCTTTAGCGTATTTAGGGGTTTTTGTTCTGCCTCTTGGCTAAGCTTTCATCTCACCAGGCTTCCTCAGTTGTCTACGGTTACCGAAAACACCCCAAAACCTCTGATAGTGACGCCTGTTTAAAAACGTCGGACAATGTTCTGTTGTCCGATGACTTCAGTCCCCGCCGGCTCTCGGGTGACTCCCAGACGAAAAATAACACGGAGGCAGGAGAAAACATCGAGAAGGAGAAAGGAGAGGAAAGAAAACAGCCGATGAATTGGTTTGAAATTGCAGCGGGGCAAAAGTAAACAGTAGAGGGTAGGAGTCGTCGTGGTGGTGGTGTGGTGGTGGGGTTGGTGGTGGTGGTGGAGGTGGTGGTGGGGCTGGTGGTGGAGGAGCTGGTGGTGGTGGTGGTGGTGGTGGTGGTGGTGGAGTAGGGGAGGCAGCCTACGATTTTTTAATGGGCCCCCTTCAACAAGCGAGCGCGACGTCATCGGGGAGAGAGAGCGATCTGGAGGGGTGGTGGTGGTGGTGGTGGTGGGGGCGTAGGATGGAACGTGTTTAGATTGTGGGCAGGGGTTGGAAATGGGGGTTGGGGGGATGGAGGATTGGGGAGTGGGGAGGAGGAGGAGGAGGAGGGAGGAGGAGGAGGAGGAGGAGGAGGAGGAGGAGGAGGAACACCACAGTACTACCACCACCCACAAAAGCCACGTCTGTGTGGAAATTGCTTACTTACTTAAGCCCCTCCTCCTCTTCCTCTTCCTCCTCCCCTTTCCTCTCTCTCTTTCCTCTCTCTCTTTCCCTTTCTACCTAGACAGATCTGGTGAGCGGGAGAGAGAGTGACACACACACACACGCACATGCACACACATGCACACCCACACACCCACACACACACACACACACACAGAGCGAGAGCAAGAGAGGGCGAGCAGCTGCTGGAGCAGAGAGAGAGAGGCTGCTGTACGATAGTCCGGAGAGCGACCTTCCAGGAGACGGGAGCATGAGAAGGACCTGCAGTAGGAACCATCGCAGCTGGTGAGAGTCCCGGGCTGCACGTGTGTGTGTGTTTTAAAAGTGTGTATTCCTGTATGCGTCTGTGCGTGTGTGCGTGTGTGTGTGCGTGTGTGTGTGTGTTTGTGTGTGTGTCTGTGTGTGTGTTTGTGCGTGTGCATTTATTTATTTTATCTTGAAACTTTTTTGGGGGTTAATAGCTGGGTCCCTACAATGATCACTTACTTTTTTTATTTTTATGCTTTTGTCAAAAGTAATTATTTATACTTTTCTCTTGGTTCATGACAGAGAATGATTCAAGATTCAAAGAGCTTTCTTGACATGAATAACATACCTTCACATTGCTAAACCACATAAATTAAAATAAGACATTAAAATATCTAATAATCTTAAAAAAAGTAAAAAAAAAGAAAAGAAAAGAAAAGGTGTGAAAATGCAGGGTTAGAATATTTCTGTTTTTTGTCAGTTATTTAATACGTGTTGGTTATTTGTATACTTTTTCCCATAACTCACTCACAGTCAATGATCTCATATTCCTTTGTCATCTTCTAGTTACTTTTATTAAAACAACATTTCAAATACTTTTTCTCATAACTCACCCTCTGTCGTTTTCCTGCATCATCCAATTATTTATTCCGTTTTTGCTTTTTTCATACTTTCCCTATAGCCCACTTTTTCCCTTAACGACTGGGAAGGCAACAGTTGTCAGATGATGATGTCATATCCCTGCGTCATCTTCACCATCCTTGTGTCTCCCTGACAACAGATCGCCCTGACAACAGATCGCCATGGGAAACACCGACAGCCACTCCAGCAGTGTCATCGCTCCGGGCAAGTCCTGCACTCTGGGCTTCCCCTCCTCCTCCTCTCCTCCTCGTTCTCCTCGTTCTCCTCCTCCCGGCGGAACAAGGAGGTGCCGTCTGCCCACTGCTGGTGGCAGGGCCGTAGAGCCGCGGGCCGCGGGTACCCCCAGCCCCACGGCGCCTGGCAGTACCAACACCAGCCACACGGGCTCGTCGCCACCACGACGACGGGAGGCGGACCGGTCCAAATCGACGGCGGTTGCCGTGGTTACCTGGAGAGCGGCATTGGGGGCGGTGCAGGTGGCGGGGTCGGGGGGGTCAGCGGGCCCCTGGAGAAGCGCGGGGGAAGCCCCAAGGTGCTGCTCAGCAAGGACGGGAGCATGCGGGTGGAGTTCACCAGCGGCCGGGTGGTCCCCGTCCCCGTCCCAACGGCGGACCTGGGACCCCAGGGGCCCCCCGCCTCCTCCACGGGGCCCGAGCTGCTGCTGCTGCAGCGCACCAGCGAGGGCAGCAGTCTGAGCTCGGACGGCTCCTGGTACGACTCCCCGTGGGGCGGCGGTGGGGGCGGTGCCGGCGGTAACAGCGAGCTAGTGGACAACGTGTTCCTCTGCGGCCCGGAGGACGCCAGCGCGGGCTACGCTAGCAGCGGCTACAACACCTTCTCCTCCGCCCAGACGGACGACGTCGTCTCCACGGGGGGCTTCAACGCCAGCCTCCTCTTCCCGCGGTCGCCGGCACCGTCGACGGCAACGCTAACACCAAGGCGGCTGGCACCGGCAGCTACGTCACGTGTTCGTCCGGCCGAACCGAGGACAGCGACATGGGGGACTCGGCGATCGAGGTTGAGACGCAGGAGTCCGGTTTCACGAGTTCCCCCCACCTCGCCAACATGGCGTCCTCCCCCGCCGCCGCCACCGCCGCCGGCTGTGGCTCCCCCTCCTTCCCCCTGGACACGGTCATTGTCAGGGAGGAGAAACTTGAGGAGGGCTACTACTCCTCATGTACACTGCCCAGCCGCAAGGCGGGGCTCAGCTGTGACGGCGGGGGCGGAGGCGGTGTCATTGTCGCCGTTGCCCCCGGCAACAACCGGAAAGACTTCTTAAAGAACCGCATCAGACGCCTCAGCGACTGGACAGGAAGTCTGAGCAGGAAGAAGCGCAGGATGCAGGTGAGAGCGCTGTCTCTCTGTCTGTCTGTTTCTGTCTGTCTGCCTGACTGTCTGTCTATCTGTCTGTCTGTCTGTCTGTGTGTCTGTTTATGCCTTAAGTTAAGTTTGTTTGTCTAACTATGCACGTCTCTCTCTTTTTACATATTTGTTTATCTGTTTTGTATATTTGTCTTTGTGTCTGTGTGTCACTGTTTCTGTGTTTTTTTTTTTCCTGGTTCCTGACCAGGACTGTTTGAATATATAATATAATATAATATAATATATATACTGTATAATATAATATGCAGTGGTTGCAGTAAAATGTGAGGCCAGTTGCAGTGAAAAGTGGTGAGGGTATTCATTACAGCAGATTAGACACAGATGTAATATCCATACTTCATGTCTGCTCTTTAATACTCTTGCCATGTGAGCAAACCCTGACATCATATCCTGTTTACAATGACCAACAGGGGCTCACATCCTGTCCCAACAATAACAGGGCGGTGGGGCGGGGGGGCTTTCTACCAGAAGCCAGCGTATATCATAGTAAACATGAATGGACTCAATAGAAACAATGGCAAAGCAAAGGCTAGACGAACACAAGTCAAGCTACAGTTGCTTCTGTGTCGAAAGTCACGGGACGTAAGGGGATACAGAGAGAGCGAGCATTACCTCATGCAGGTAGCTCTCTCTCTCTCTCTCTCTCTCTCTCTCTCTCTCTCTCTCTCTCTCTCTCTCTCTCTCTCTCTCTCTCTCTCTTTCCTACTCTTGGTTGTTGTTGTTTACTGATGCTGCTGTCAAGGCACCTGGCGGATGCTGCCCCAGTTCAAGGCGTGTTGAGTGTCGCTGGTCACGGTTTTTGTGGCCGTAAGAGGAGTCCTGTGTCGTGTGCTGTGGTCCAGGACTCTGTGTGTGCGTGTGTGTGTGTGTGCGTGTGTGTGTGTGTGTGTGTGTGTGTGTGTGTGTGTGTGTGTGTGTGTGTGCGTGTGTGTGTGTGTGTGCTGATTAACAAGTTAAATAATGCAGTGGATGTGCTCCAGCGAAGCGGTTTATGCCGGACATCTGTTGTGATTAAAGTTAGCCTGGCACAGGGAGAGAGAGAGAGGGGAGAGAGGAGAGGGAGGGGAGAGGGGAGAGGGGAGAGAGGAGAGAGAGGAGAGAGGAGAGAGAGGAGAGGCAGAGAGGGGAGGGGGAGAGGAGAGAGGAGGAGGGAGAGAGGGGAGAGGCAGAGAGGGGAGATAGGAAGAGATGATAGAGGAGGAGGGAGAGAGGAGAGAGGAGAGACAGAGAAGAGAGGGAAAGATGAGAGCACTCTGGAGGTTTCCGGTTTGATTCCTCCTCAGTATGGAGGCGTCCTTGAGCAAGAGGCCCTGAGACTCTGAAGTCTGAGCTAGTCCAGATGATAGCTGGTGGTCGTCTTGCATGGTGGTCGCCACAGGCGCCGTGGACCGGTGAATATAAGGAGGAGAAGGAGCTCAGGCACTTTGAGGGAAGTAGAACCCCCAAAACTAAGTCATGACGATGACTAAACTTTACTAAGCTGAGGATTTGAGAGGATAAGATATGTAGATTTCTTTATTAATCCCTGAGGGGGAAATATCGCATTTCTCTTTCTTCTTCTCTAGTTCTTTGTCGTTGTTTGTTTGTTTGTTTAGTGGTCTGCTGTTTGAGTAAAACGTGGTGTGATCAGTTGTACCATACATCAAATCAAGCTAACCCTGTCCCCCCCCCACCACCCCAGGAGCCCTACAGCAGCGAGACTGGTGGCGAGGCTTTCAGAGGTGGGGGCTTCAATCCGGACCTCCACCCCCACCCCTCCGGCACACTGTGGTCCTCCAACCCCCTGCACATTCCCCACCAGAGCCAGAACCAGAGCCAGCACCAGAACCAGCCCTCCCCGGTCCAGAACCACTTGCAGCAGCAGCAGCAGGTCCAGCAGAACGTCTACCAGAACTTCATGCAGGAGCTGGAGACAGTACGCAGTGAGGCGGGCCGCACCAACCCCTCTGACGGGGCCGTAGACGAAGACGAGGAGGAGGAGGAGGAGGAGGTGTTGGAGGAGCAGGAGGAGATGGCGAGAGGAGGCGACACGGGGGAGGAGAGCAGCGGGGGGTCGATGGACCTGCTGTTTGAGAAGGAGCAGGGCGTGGTGCGCAGGGCCGGCTGGCTGTCCTTCAAGCCCCTCATCACCGTCACCAAGGACCGCAAGCTGGAGATGGTGGCCCGGCGCAAGTGGAAGCACTTCTGGGTCACGCTAAAAGGTAGGTGACCTCGGCCTCGGAGGTGCGTGTGTGTGTGACATGGAAACATGAGGGCAGCTCGGTTATTCGACCCGCTACCGTGCGAAGCACACGGCCACATGCCTCTTAGCTATCCAGGTTCCATTTTGACCTGCTTTGCTACGTGACATTCCCTCTCTCTCTCAACCCACTTCCCTGGAGGAGGAGGAGGAGGAGGAGGAGGAGGAGGAGGAGGAGTGTGTTCTTTAAACATGACTTTGTCCTCTTGGTCTCCGCTTACCTTTTCTTGTTTCTCCTCCCTGTCTCCATGTACATTTCCGTTTGCTTTTACATTTACATTTAGAGCATGTGGCAGTTTAATACGTTAAGTTAATCCAAAGCGACTTATAATAAGTACATTTGTTGAAGGAGACAGCAATATATCGCTGTGGTACATAAAGATAAGAATAGAACAGGTTTCAAGCATTGATAATTGCAAGGCAAATAGAACAAGTTTCATAATTGCTTCCCTCAGGCTGCACCCTGCTGCTCTATGAGACCTACGGGAAGAGCACCGCGGAGCTGGACGACGCCTGCTACGCGCTGCAGGTGGAGGACAGCATGGTGCAGGCGGTGCCCGAGCACCCCAAGAAGGAGAACATCTTCTGCCTCAGCAACTCCTACGGAGACGTCTACCTCTTCCAGGTCAGGACACGACCAGCAGCTACGCACGCTACACAGCTAGCCTAGTGTAGAGCTATAGCTAGTGTGGGAGTTAGCGTAACACAGATCTGGTTTACCATGAAGCAGGCATAATGCTGCGTTCCATTTACCTCGGAGCTGGGAATGACGCCACACCCGAGTTGACGCGGAGCAACCATCTTGGACTTCGAAGTCGGGGTTGTGAGATTCTTCTGACATTCCGAGCCCGGATATCCGACCTCGGGGGCCGTTCCAGTTGCAATTTCCAACTGGGAATTCGGAAATTCCGTCTTCCGAGTGCAAATGGAACGCAGCATTACATTGGAGCTAGCGTACAATGGAGCTAGCGTACCAATGCCACGGAGCTAGCATGCTATAGAGCCGTCGTAGTATGGTGCTAGCCTAGTGTACTATGGAACTTGCGTATAATGATGCTGATATGATGAAATGGATCACATCTGGGAAATGAAAACGTAATGAATTAGTACCATTCACATACCTTCTTGAAAACACTGTATGCAAATCGGCAAACGCAACTTTGACACACCGCTTTCCCGCCATGAAACAACGATTTTGTTCGGAGTCTTCGCCACCACGAGTCCCTTCGCTTCAGAGACATACGAGAACAAATAGTGGTCGTTGTCATTTCCAAACCGTCTTCTAAACCGTTGCGGTCGACGACGACGTCCCAACGCTGATTGGCCGGTTGGCACACGGCACGGCATCCACCAACGACACTCAACGCTTCGGTCTCGGGGGCGACACGGCAAAAAAGACCCCTGCCCCCGGCCCCCCAAGCCCGGGCTGGAGCCGGCTGGTGTGAATAAACGAGGGGAAAGACTACGGCGGTTTTGTGGCTGGCTTTTTTCGCCGACCCCGGCACCCTTCGCCGGCGCTGCCACAAGTATGAGCGTAAGACCTCTGGCACATTGAGTTTGGCAGCCATGCCCGGTAATGACTAGGTTTGGAGCTGCGGGTGCGTCTTACTGTACTTTAATGGATCCCTTGTTTCAAAGGAGGAGGAGGGCTTGGGGGAGAAGGAGGGAAAACAACATAGCCAAATACAAAATGGCCTCTGTGTTGTTCATTGAGTTCGACATGTCATGGTTGCTTTAGTTTTCTTGGTACAACTTCTAAAATGTTAGAAGGTGAAACAAACAACCGCTTGTATGCTGATGACAGCAGAACTAAACTAAAACAGTTTATAAAGTCAAAAGCGCACACAGAGCGCAAATGTAAAAGGGTTTTATGTTTTTTGCTCGCTTCGAATACGACTCCCAGGCGATTTTCTTAGACATGAACATTTTAAAAACCCTATTTCATATTTCATGTCTTTCCCGGCACAGACCTGTGTTTTACGGGTTCCAGGCTGTGAGTCCTGGATCATTAACGGGAAAGTTACGAGTGTTATAAGAGTTACAAAGGCGCCGAAATACGGGCCATGAAATTGTGAAGTTCGGCGGTGCGGTAAATCTGTCCGAGGCCCGCGTGACGTCGGGGGGGGGGGGGGGGGTAACCGCCGCTCTCTGACCTGCGTTGTGCGCTCCACGTCGCCGGGGAAACGAGCCACGCGCCGAATTACACGGATAAAACGCATGTTTTATGTACTTGCGGTAATAAAAAAAAAGGCCTTTCGTTTCGATCCAGCTCCGGTCTGTGTGTGTGTGTGTGTGTGTGTGTGTGTGTGTGTGTGTGTGTGTGTGTGTGTGTGTGTGTGTGTGTGTGTGTGTGTGTGTGTGTGTGTGTGTGTGTGTGTGTGTGTGTATTTCAGCAGACACATAAATCATCCCGCCCCCCCACCCAGTCGGCCCATCTGCTCCACATCGCCACGGTAACGGGCCGTGGTGGTGGTTGGGGGGGGGGGGGATGCGGAGTGATGCATGGAGTGAGGTGTCGCAAGGCTTTTGTCTGGCCGTTGGAGGAGAGTCATTTAAAGAGCATTACGATACCCTCTCTCTCTCTCTCTCTCCTCTCTCTCTCTCTCTCTCTCTCTGTGTCTCTCTCTCTCTGTAACAAATGGTCACCTGAGCCCGGACCAACTACTGGAGGCCTGAGGCTGAAGAGAAGTCTGGCCAACACATGAGCACAAACTTATGTATCCTCCAAGAGGAACCGACAGTCGAAGCAACCAACAACCCTGACACCCAAACTCCATCTCCTCTCTCTCTCTCTCTCTCTCTCTCTCTCTCTTTCTCCCCATCTCCCCTTTCATCTCAAGCAGACAGACAGAAACAAATTGGAACCAAATATCAGAGCAATGAAAGTTAATCTGTCTCCCCCCCCCACCCCCTCCCCCAACCCACTAGGCGGCCAATCAGACGGACCTGGAGAACTGGGTGACGTCGGTGCACTCAGCGTGCGCCTCCCTGCTGGCGCGGCGGCAGGGCCGGAGGAGGCGCGAGGAGACGCTGGGCCTCCTGCAGGGCCGCGCGCGCCTCCTACTGCAGGAGATCGACCTCGACGCCAAGATGAGGAAGATGGCCGACCTGCAGCTGTCTGTCATCCGGGACAACAAGAACCGCCGTGCCGTGCAGAGCCAGGTGTGTGTGACTGTGTGTGTGTGTGTGTGTGTGTGTGTGTGACTGTGTGTCTACTGTTTGTGTCTACTGTGTGTGTGTGTGCGTGGGGTGTGTGTGACTGTGTGTGTGTGTGTGTGTGTGTGTGTGTGTGTGTGTGTGTTGTGGTGTGTGTGTGTGTGTGTGTGTGTGTGAAACAGCAAGAGAGAGAGTGTGTGTGTGACTGTGTGTGTGTGTGTGTGTGTGTGTGTGTGTGTGTGTGACTAGGGTGTGTGTGTGTGTGGTGTGTGTGTGTGTGTGTGTGTGTGTGTGTGTGTGTGTGTGTGGTGTGTGTGTGTGTGTGTGTGTGTGTGTGTGTGGTGTGTGTGTGCGTGCGTGCGTGTGTGCGTGTTCGTACGCATGCATGGAGTGGGTGAGAGAGAGAGTGGGTAAAGTGGCCGGCATTTCTTGCACCTTAACATTTGGTTTACGAGGTACGGTACCGCACCTCCCTCCCCACCCCCCCTCCCCCCCAACACACACACACACGACACACACACACACTTGTACTTGTTGTTCGAGGACTTCCCATGCAGTTGGTTTCTCAGTAGTAAAACCCAGCTCCGGTAAGGAGCTCTATAAACACTAAGTGTGGGAAATTGGGCAGCAGAGACTCACTGAGCTGTTGGAACTCCTGGGGGAGGGGGGAGGGGGGAGTGAGGGTGGGGGGGGGGGTCCTATCGCCACCTGGTGCTCTGCTGGGGTCTGACCTCTGACCTCTGGAGGGCATCTCAGAGCGGATGATGAGAGGATGAGAGATGAGAGAGAGAGAGAGAGACAGAGAGAGAGACACAGAGGAGGAGAGAGAGACGTGAGAGAGAGAGAGAAAGAGAGAGAGCAGAGAGAGAGAGAGTGAGAGAGAGAGAGAGACGAGAGACAGAGAGAGAGAGCGAGACACAGAAGAGAGAACAGTAGGGTTGGGTATCGTTTAGATTTATCCGATACCGGTGCCAAACCGATACTTTTAAAACGATACCGGTGCCAAAACGGTGCCAGAACCGATACTTCTTTAAAAAGAGCAAACACAACCAGTGTTAATTTCGTTAACGAAATGTTTGACGAAAAATATGCGTTAACGACCTTTTTCCCATGACTAAGACGTGACGTTGAACGTGACGAAAACGGATCTTTGGAAAATAAAAACTGTGACTAAATCTATTTTTACTTTCGTTGACGGGACGAAAATGTTAGTGGTGGACGAACGGACATTCAAATTGAATTAATTATTAAAGGAGTTTGATTCCAAAACGCGATAAGCGCCATTAACAAAAAAAAAAAGAATCGTTTCTGCAAAACGCGACAACCGGCTAGTTTCTCTGCATTATATATATATTTATATATATATTATTATATTATTCCCTTTCTTTCAAATGTGATAAACGCCACGACAGATTTTCAGCAGACTCAGATATATCCGCTCGGCCAATCACACGACAGCGCCAATTTCCGTACTTAACTAGCCTAGTGACAGCATGGTCCAAAACTCCCTGTCCAGAGACAACACAACACATATCGTAAGAGAATTTTTAAGCCGAAATTATTCATTGAATAAAATAATGAATAACTTATGATGGAACAGAGGACGCCGGTGGTTGTTAATCTACAGTGGGAAAAAAACAAACCATCAAAAGATCCATCATAGCAGGAGAATGTGAAGAAAATGCGACATTCCCTGGCGGTGGTCCGCTAGACCTGATATAAGACGCAGAAGCCGCCTTGGTTCCTGTTCAACTTTAGTTGAATGAGCGTCAGGAAACACTGGACGGTTTTGATCAAGATCACCAGCAATGAGCTGATCAGCGTGACTACAGTCCGTCTTCTTGGTGTGTGTGTTGCCGGCGATTTCTTACACACACACACACACAAGACGGACTGTAGTCACACTTATCAACTCATTGCTGGTGAATCTTGATCAAAACGTCCAGTCTTTCTACGCTCATATCAAGTAAAGTTGAACAGGACAGGCGCTTCTGCGTCTTATAACAGTTAATAAGGTCCAGCGAGTGGGGGGGGGGGGGGGGGGGGGGGGCAGGCGCGCATTGTCGGGTTTTTATCAATCAGATGAATGCATCAAAATCATTCGCGCAGTATGACGATCTATGCAATCACTAGAAGGATACCCGGTCTGAAATGCGGTGGATATTTCAAAATGGCATTTTAACTACTGGCACCGAAATGAGGCACCGAAATACGCGTTTTGATTCGGTACGGTTAGTACCGGTTGTACGGGAACCGGTTCCATAGTGGTACCGGTTCTCGGTACCCATCCCTATGAGTGTCTACTCTCGAAAGGCTGAGTGTTGCTAGCAGCTAGCAGCTAGCGGCAGCAGCTTCCTCTCTGCAGGACGGGGGACATGTTTCCATCTGCTACCTCGCTCACCGGCTCTCACAGGAAGCTTCCAGTAATTACAGCGTGTAAGTAGCACAGCAAGCAGGACGGGGCAGAGCAGTAGTAAACTGGGCGTTTATGTGTGTGTGTGTGTGTGTGTGTGTCTGTCGGTTTTGACGTTTTCGCCAAATACCCTAATGTAAATTAAATGTGTGGTGGTGTGCGTGTGTGTTGTGTTGTGTGTGTGTTGTGAGTGTGCGCGCCTGTTTTTTGACATTTGTGCGTGTTCTTAATGAGTGTGTGGTGTGTGTCGGGGGGGGGGTTGGTGTGGGGATGTGTGTGTGTGCATGCTTGCTTGCATGCATGTGTCTGTGTTTTTAACGTGTGTCTTTCTATGTATTTCTAAATGTGTGTGTGTGTGTGTGTGTGTGCGTGTGCGTGCATGCATGTGCGTGTGTGTCTCAGATCCGTCAGTGGGAGCAGAACCTGGAGAAGCTGAGTGTGTGTGTGTTCCGGCTACGCTGCTACCAGGCCAGCCTGCAGGGCAGCGAGCCGCCCAACCCCAAAGAACCTGCTTGCCGTTGCCAGCCGGCCCTCCAAGACCCTGCTGGGGCGCCTGGGTGGTCTTCTCCGTCTCCTCCCCTCCACGCCCTGGTAAAACACACACACACACACACGCACACACTTACCCCCCCTCCACCCTCACCCACTTTCAACACCCATCCGTTTACGCCCAGGTACCAGAACTCCCCCCCGACCCCCAATTTGAGTGTACTGTTTGTGTTCCAACGACCAACGTGGCCATATTTGGGCGTCCTGTGTGTGTGTTTGCAGGTGTGCACTCGTGAGGACCTGGCTCTGGCGGCGGCGTACCTCCACCCTCTCTGGGGGGGCGCGGGGGAAGAGAGGACTGTTCTCCTCGCTGAAGACCCTCGACACCCTGACCCGACGCAGCAGAACGCACACACACTCCGCCTCCCAGGTACACACACACCTGACACACACACCTGACACACACACTTAATACATGCAGACACACACACACACCTGATGCACACCGGACACACACACTTAGCATATACAGTACACACACACACAGACACACATCTCACCTGTGTAAACAGCACCTTTACAAGCCACTGGGGGTCTGTGTGCGTGAGTCTTCCTCCCTCAACACCCCCTCCTCTTCCTCCTCCTCCTCCTCCCCCTCCAATCCTCTTCCTCCTCCTACTGCTCCTCTCTGCTCCTCCTCCAGCTAAACACAGTTTGTCACGCTTGTTCCTAAACATCAGCATAGAGGAACTTCTCTGCGTCCTCTTAACTTGGCGTCCTCACAACAACAATAGCAACAACAACAACAACGACCACCAACATTCTAGAGTTTCTATTTTCGATGTAAAATCTTTCGTGTGGCGTGAGGAGGAAGAGGAAGAGGAAGAGGAATAGGAAGGCACAATGGCCAGACCATCTCAAGGGTTTGTGGATCCACGTTTGCTCCTCTGGCGTTTCATCCAGCACATCAACATCTGTTCAACCAATCACCTGCTAGCTGGGTGTGCTATGACCCTTGACCCTGTTGGTCATCACCGCCGTGGGTAATGTACTGTAGTGTCTTCCAGAGCTTTCCCCTGCCGCGGTCCTTATGGGGGACAAGCTGTCTGGACTTCAGTTTGGAAGATCTTCACAGAGCCGGTTCCTTTGGCAGATTAACTAGTGAGAACAGTTGTTTGGCACTGTGCTGCTACTGATGGTGGCGGTGGTGAGGGTGGGGGTGGCGGTGGTGGTGGTGGCGGGGATGGCGGTATGAGGTAATGTAGATCATTTGTTACTGAAGTCCCTGGAACGGAGCCTGAGGAATTACCCAGGGGTCAGCCGGGAGCGGAGATCCGCGCGTTTATATTCTCGGGTTGGTCTCGTTCGGTTGGTGGGCTTCTTCTGTTTATCTGCTCTGCCTCGTGAATTTTCCATCATGCAACAGTACCCCCACCACCCACCACCACCACCACCCCCTCCACCCCCAGGACCAATGAGGGCAGATGTTCCCTGAAAGCGAGCTCTTTTCCGGGCTGCAGCGGAGGAGGAGGAGCATGGGTCGCTACCATGTGCTGAAGAGTTTGGCCATGTTTTGACAGCTCGACACTACACACACACACACACACACACAGACTGTGTAAACACACTGTACGCAATACGCGACGTACTTAACACACCGTACACATGCCGTACACACACCGTGTAAACACGCACACACACACCTCTCCACTTGCCCTGCCAACTCAAACTCTCCCTGAGTTTGTATGCCAACAGCGAGAGTGTGGTCATGTACGCACGATGCTAACGGAGCTAACAGGAAGTCGGGGAGCTGAAGACATTAGCTGCTCATAGCTGGATGCTAACAGTGTTGAGGAACACGAAGTTCATGTCAAAACTATCTTCGGCTATAGAACATAACAATAGATTTCCTCTGTCTATTTTATTAAGGTAAAATAACAAAGAGAGATACAATAAGAATACTTTATTAATCCCAGCGGGGAAATCCCAGGTGTCACAGACAATACAAGGCATTTATAAAATAAAGGATATACAGAGAGCATGTCTGCACGTACGCAACAGGAGTAGTAATAGCATCGTTGGCTCAGGTGAGTCATATATGAAGTATCTGTGTGTTAGCAGGCAGATAGGCTACGCTGTGATTAGCGCCAGTCGTCTCCGCCCGCCACCGATGGAGAGACTTCCTGGTAGTCCCCCCTGCGCGGTCCAGACCGCAACCGTACTCCGGGACCCCTCCTTCACGGCCCAGCGATGCTACGACCATTAGCTGCAGGAGCTACGTGGGGGGGGGGGGGGGGTGGGGGGCCTAATTGTTCCAAGGTGCACCGGGCATACAAGGCAGATGTTTTGCGGAAGATTAAACAGCCAGAGGTCTGTGTTTACTGGACGCCGACCCCCCTTTCCCCCACCCCCCCCTACATACGCACACGCACACACACACACACACACACACACACACACACAGTCTGTTAAAGACGTCTGTAACACACCACCAGCCAAAGACAGTCACACACACACAGTCATCGCTGGCGACGTCCGTTTTCGTCATAACGTTTTTTCCAAATCGAATTTCAAGACGTTGGAAGTTTGTGAGACAGAATAGTCTAGCCTCTAGTGATTAGTGTGTCCGTGGGTTCGATCCCCTGCCCCCACAGCATACCACCACCACCACCACCTACCTGGACTGAGGCATCCTAGAACCAAGATGGCCCCCGAACCCCTAACCCCCTAATCCCTACCTGCTCCTTAACGACATCTGAAGACACTGCATGTCTGGCCTGTGGTACATTACAAAGCTAACGGCTAACGTTCTATTCCAACGGGACCCGCGACGCTAGTGTGTTGCTAACAAGGAGACAGTGTTTAAAATGTGCTTCACTTTAACAACTGTTTCTGGAGACCCCACCTCCTGTCTGTGTGTGTGTGTGTGTGTGTGTGTGTGTGTGTGTGTGTGTGTGTGTGTGTTGTGTGTGTGTGTGTGTGTGTGTGTGTGTCCCAGCTCCAGGCTAACGGCTGCTCCTCGTCCTCTCTGCTCTTCCTCCCCTCCAAGCTGTAATTTCCTCTCCGTCTAAACCCCTCATTTCTCCCAGGATGCCTCTGGGCTGCTCTGGGTTTCAGCGTGGAGCCGGAATTAGAAGCAAAGTGGTGTATTTTTGCGCTGTAGTTTTTAATTATGTGCAAAGAAAGACCGTTGGCACGTTATTTATAGTCTGGGTTTTTATATCTGAGTCATATCTCTCATTTAGCTCTCTCTCTCTGTGTTTCTCATGTCTTTCTATCTCTCTCTCTCCCTGTCTCCTGTTGGCCGGGAATTCCCCCCTTCCTCGTTGGCATCTGTTGGTCTCTCTCTCCCTCTCTCTCTCACCCTCTCTCTCTGACTGACTGTGAGTTTCTATGTCTCTCTATCACAGGTGTTTGAGAGCCACACTCTGGGCCACCCAGCCTCTGTCTGCAGCTCCGAGGTAAAACAGCACCCTAATACCACTACTATACTACTACTACTACTACTACTACTACTACTACTACTACTACCACCACCAATAGTAACTACTTAGAACTGAGAATGTTGAGGCATTTAACCTTCATAAATATAAAACTAAACACAAAATAAACATGCCTATGTCAGCAGTTATACTATTCCTACCACTGCTACTATTTTTGAAATAGCATCTTTTTTTATGATGAATTGGCAGCTCAAAGTGCACAGATTTCATCGCTGTCATTTAGACTAAATATAGGCAGGGAATTTAGCTGTCAGATTCGTGTTAACCTTTCTATTTTGTATTCCACTTTACTTAAATCGAGAAATTCAAGATTCAGGAAGTTTATTCATCACATACACACATACAGGATATGCAGTAAAATGAAAAGTAGTGATGCTCAGCGGAATGTGCAAAAGAATAATAATACAGATAACGCAAATCC
Organism: Coryphaenoides rupestris; assembly: GCA_002895965.2. NCBI lineage: Eukaryota > Metazoa > Chordata > Actinopteri > Gadiformes > Macrouridae > Coryphaenoides > Coryphaenoides rupestris. Next base: position 106,674 of record PIJE02000508.1, read on the forward strand.
ATGTCCGTGTCTTGTGATGTCAGAATCTCGAATCTTGAATGATGTGGAAGATTAGGAAGCTGGGTGTGTTTACATTTAGACGCAGGTGCTGAACCCCCCCCAACCTCCCTGCTCCTTCCCACCCTCTAATCCCCTCTTGAGAGGAGGAGGAGGAAGGGAGGAAGACGAGACCATAGTTTATGAGTGGGGGAGAGGAGAGAGGGAGGAGGAGGAGGAGGAAGGAGATGACAGATTACGAGAGGGGAGGAGAGGTGAAGAGAGAGGAATAGATTTTGTGAGAAGTTGTGAGATTAGGGCCAGAGAGAGAGAGAGAGAGAGAGAGAGAGAGAGAGAGAGAGAGAGAGAGAGATTTTTTGTTTTTGTATTCATTGTCAGTGTTGGCCGACCACAGCTGTCATAGCAACCTGCTTGGTCTGTCAAAGCCGTTTCTGAGCTCCATCTTTGTGTTGCTGCGACTCCATTGTGAGTGTTGTCCCTTTGTATGACAAACCACCCTCCTCGTTCATAAACATACTCCCCCGTCCCTCCTACCTCTCCTCTCCTCATATCCTCTCCTCCACTCTCCTCTCTATCTCCAGCCAAAAAGTACTGGGTTCGATCCCCAATGTCCACAATGGCCTACCTGTCGGATTCCTTAAGCAAGATGCATGACCCCCGACCTGCTTTATAGCATCGTCTGTATCACAATTTGATGTATTTCTAATGTGACACAGTGAAATGTGAACTGAACTGAACGTGTGCATTGTTGTCAACATAATCTTCTCCAATTGTTTCCTCTCAAACCCTCTCTTACTACAGTAGTTTTCTGACATTGACATCCATGTTTCCTTTGCCCCGCCCACCAGAGATTGGACGCTGCGGGTAAGACGCGGCCAACAGCGCCCTCTGTGGACAACTCGTGGTACGGCAGCCTGCGGTCCCACGTGTTCGTCACCCTGCCGGGGGGCGTGGTGGAGGCGGTGCCCGTGGCTGAGGGCTGTCTGGTGTCAGAGCTCCTGGCCCAGGTGTGCCAGGTAGGTCTGCCACAAGCTCTCACCACAAAAAAACCAATCTACCTATGATACCTCACTTCATACTTGCAATGCCATCAATACATGGTGATTACAAATTACAGTTTGAAACAGTGGAATTAATTTTCTGTGTGTGTGTGTGTGTCTGTCTGTGTGTGCCTGTGTGTGTGTGTCCAGGAGAGACAACTGGACCAGAACCAGTTCGGTCTGTGTGTGAAACGGGTCGTGGGTCAGAGAACGGAGACCTGCACAGCGGAGCCCACGGAACCACTCAGAGACCTGGTAGGAACCAGTTTACCCCACTGAAACCAGTAGGAACCAGTAGGAACCCGTATACACCACGTGAACCAGTAGGAACCAGTAGGAACCAGTTTACACCACGTGAACCAGTAGGAACCAGTAGGAACCCCTTTACACCTTGTGAACCAGTAGGAACCAGTAGGAACCCATTAGGAAGCAGTGTTAACTCGTGTTAACCAGCAGGAACTTGTTTGCGCCACGTAAACCAGTATCAACATATCAACCAGTACCAATCTTTAATAGTTATAAACATAAGGGAATAATTTTTAATATTGTCTGTGGTCTGTGTGTGCGTGTGTGTGTGTCTGTGTGTGTGTGTGTGTGTGTCTGTGTGTGTGTACGTGTCTACAGGTGTATGATGAGCTGGAGGTGTTCTCTCTCCCTGTGTTCACTGTGATGCTCACTCTACCCGACTCCGTCCTGGACTTTGGTAGGCAGCACTCTTCACCTCCACACCACCCCTCCCCCTCCTGGTGTCTGTCTCCTTTTCCTGACCTTTGACCCCTTGACCCCCGGCAGGCTTTGCGGTGACAGGTCACGTGGACGGCGTTGGCCGGAGCCACATGTTTGTGAGCGAGGTGGACCCCCTGGGGCTGGCGGTCAGCGAGGGTACGACACACACACGCACGCACGCACGCACACACACACACACACACACACTCCTCTCTCTTCTCCTCTCCTCCTAACCTCCTTGTCTCCTCTCCTCTCCTCCTCCTAACCTCCTTGTCTCCTCTCCTCCCCCCCTAGGTCTGAGAGCGGGGGATGAGATCGTGGTTCTGAACGGCTCCAGGGTGTCGGCTCTGGACCTGGGTCTCATGCAGACCTTCTTCCACCAGCCCTCCCTGCACCTGGAGCTGCGCAGGGAGGGGGCGGGGCCTGGGGAAGGGGCGGCGCCTGGGGAGGCCGCCAACGCCTGGGCAAATTGGAACGCAGGTAAAACCAGAAGAACCGCGTGTGTGTGCGCATGTGTGTGTGCATTCCTTCAGAGTCTAGACAAACATGCTTGTTTGTTTTATGAATATTGGATGTGATTCTCCTCTGCTCCACCAGATGGCACCACACTCATTTTGTTTTCTGTAGCGTATCTGTATGTTGAAATATATTGCAGATTTAAGTATTTTTTCGAGTCATTTTGGATATCACACGTGTGAAATTGTTTTTTGTCCACATTTATAAATGTATTCTAGAATTTGTCATCGCGAGCATGGTTTGAAACCCAGCAATCAGATCGGATCCATGCACTGCAGAGGTGTGATTTTACAGAGACTAGTCTAGTGCCTGGTCCGGGTCTAGTGGGCTTAACTCGTAGCTGATGACATCACATACAGTACATCTCACCCCCCCCATCTCACCCCTAACCCCTAAGAGTCCCTGGTGCAGCTGGTTTGAATCCCGGTTGTGGTCAGGAAGGTCCGTCCCGTTGGCAGGTTAATGAGCTATAAACCTGATTCCTTCCTTCTAAACCGGATCCTGCCCTGCTGTCCTCAACAGACCTTCTGCTGAGTGGAGAAAACTCCCGATCCTCCTCCTCCTCCTCCTCCTCCTCCACCTCCGGGTTTTGAGGATGTCGCGTCAGCCGCTCCTGTGTCTGAGGTCACGCCCGCACAGGAACAGGTGAGCCTGTCTGTCTGTCTCTCTGTCTGTCTGTCTCTCTCGCTCTCTATCTGTCTGTTAGTCAGTGTGACGTGCTTTTCCCACAATCCTCTTGGGTCCTGCAAGCTTCCTAAAGCCCGGACATTCTTGTGCATGTGATCCCAGGGAATCCTGCTAATCCAGGCTTTAGTCAGGGGTGTTGATCCTACACGGGTAGAGAGAGAGAGAGAGAGAGAGAGAGAGAGGTGCGAGCCATTATGTTTTCGGAGAGAGAGCACTGAACCCACAACCCACGGGACGACCGGCCACCAGAGAAGAAGAGTAGAAGACGCACCGCAAGGGGATTCTAGATGTTTCCTACTGCACCCCTGATGCCCTGACCCCCCCCCCCCCCTGCTCCCATCATCATCATTCATCATTCATGGGGGCTCAGTGCTGGGTGATGCCCCTGGAAGAGACCCCCAGGGACGTGCTGGACAGTCTGGAGGAGGAGGAGGTGGAGGTGGCGGAGAAGGTGGGGGGGGTCCGGGGCACAGTGGTCCTTCCACCGGAGACGAATCGGCCGTCCCTGAAGGAGAGGCTAGAGGGGCTCCTAGGGGAGCTGACCACTTGCCTGGCCTGCGACAGGATCCCCGACGGCCTGGCCCTGCTGGTAACAGACCCCCCCCCCCCCCCTAGACCCCAGACCCAGATCCAGTTTATGAACTCCTGGTTCTCTATGTGGTTCAGGTTTCTCCCGAGCCCAGGAGAGGGAGTTTGGAGTCTAGGGTTTGCCCTGTTGTTGTTGTTGTTGTTGTTGTGGATGTTTGTGGTTGGATGTCACTGCTGGTTGTTTATTTGTTTGTTCTTTTGTTATGTTGTGTTGTGGTGTTGTTGGAACTGCAGTTGACACCAAAAGAGGACAAGGTTAATGGAATAGAACAAATTCTGAATTCTGAATTTCTGATTAGGAAGTTCCATCAGTGTTCAGTTCAGATGTGAGATGTGTGGCGTTGTATTTAAAGTGTATTCATTGTTTTCATTCATCGTTGTCGTGTCGGAAACGATTCAATCGCTTTCCGACCCGTAATTTTGTCACTATCCTCGTCGCAGTTGTGCTTTCTGAGCAGGATTATTTTGTTTGTGAGAACAACCGTGAGCTGCTTTGAAATGCTGATACGATAATAAATTCTGATATGATGTTGAGTACACTATCATGGTACTTATTGCTAATGTGCTGCCAATGTTATGTTAATGTTATGTTAATGTATGTTAGGTGTTCCCTAGCTAACACTGTCCTGTGTAGACTTTAGACTCAAAAGAACCTTACAAGTTATGACGAATATTTACTATGACCATATAGTTCTTTTGTAGACACTTTTTCCCAAGCGTCTTGACGGTGGATTCAGATGTATGTCTTCAGGGAGCATGTGGGGGAGTTAGACATCTTGCTCCAGACTGGCCTAAGGCTGGGCTGTAGATGGTGGGAATTGAACCCACAACCTCCCCCCACTAAGCTATCCTCCCTTATATCAGAGGCTGAGATATGAAACGTCTATCCATCAACCTTCATCTCACCCTGCCTCCATAGCCGACTTATTAAAACCCCCCCTGCGACATTTATCACATGGTCAGTGTTTTAATAAAAGGCTAACAGGGCAGCTTATGATGACAAATGGCCCGCTAACGCTAGTGCTGATGCTAACTGTATGCATTACTGAAGCTACGGGGTTCTGGGCGCAGTGCGAACGCTACAAACACCGAGCACATTGTGCGTCTGGCTGTTTTAATGAGGAAGAATGGCTCTTTGGCTTTTGTCTGATTAGGGGAACGTGTGTTTAAGTCAAGCGTTGTCTCTCTTTCTCTCTGTACGATCTACATCCTGTCTGGACAGGAAGTGACATTTGTTTAATGAGATTTTAGAGATTTTAGAACATTTATATTTTATATATATTGAATAAAATCAATGAATGTATAAACCCATGGATAATCCTGTCTAAAAAAACAATATAGCCCTACTGACACTTCTCTGGTGGTTGTGGTTCCTCAGAATGTGGATCGAGTGTGCACACTGGACCAGACGTTCCCTGAGAGCTGCGGCTCCGAGCCGGAGGCCCCCAGGAACCCGTACCTGAGGGAGGGCCACGGGCAGCCGCCCTGCCCAGGACCGGGGCCCCTCTCCCAGCCACCCTGCCCAGGACACATGCCCGTAACCCCCCCGGCCTGCCCAGGTCACATGCCCGTCTCCCAGAGACTCTGCAAGGTCATCCAGGAGCTGGTGGACACGGAGAAGTCCTACGTGAAGGTGAGGACACTATCTGTCTGGTAGAACCCCAGCCACCTGGAACTGAGATAGTAATGGCGGAACTGATATGGTAATGGTGGAACTGTGATGGTAATGACGGGTCTGTGTGTTTCTCAGGACCTGGGCTGTCTGTTTGACATCTACCTGACCCCCCTGCAACACAAGAGCTTCCTGAGCAAAGAGGAGGTAGGACTACATACTGGACTGGATGACTGTCAAGACAACCATAGATTCAACTCATAACGTGGATAACTATGGCATTGACAACAATTCATATTCAAATTACTAGTAGTTGCTTAGCTAATAAGCGAGCATTAAATGGTACAAATATTATATTGTACTATTCATGGTTTAGCAGCTGTTCTTAACCTTAACCCCAAATGAGAATGCCAAATTAAATGAGGGTAAAGATGAAAAAAAGCACAATTATTTGTTAGTCTTGAGGTTTTACTGTTACGACTATCAAATGATACTACTAGCGACTGCTACTCTTAGCGTGTTTACTAATGGTTCTCCCTCTCTCCCAGATGGAGTCTCTCTTTGGCAGTCTGCCGGAGATGCTGGACTTCCAGAGGGTCTTCCTCCAGACCCTGGAGGACCGCATCTCCTGCTGCCCCAACCTCAACTCCCTGGAGACGCCCGAGCAGTTCAAGGTACGGACCGGTCTGAACCGGTTCAATGTTTTTTACAGTTCTAGTATCAAAACTTAAGAGCTGTATGGGAGTGTGATCTCCTATGGTTCTATCCTCTTTTTGTTTAAATCTACCTCTGCAATGTACCTCTGATTCAGATTATTTTGTTAGTTATATACAGTATTACTTTGTTCTATCTTCCATTGCTTTGCATTGCTTGCTACATCAATCAAGTTTGATTTGAATGGATTCCGTCTGCTTCCAGAAACTTCTCTTCTCGCTGGGAGGCTCCTTCCTGTACTACGCCGACCACTTCAAGCTCTACAGCGGGTTCTGTGCGAACCACAGCAAGGTCCAGAAGGTTCTGGAGAGAGGTGAGGCCAAAAACAAACTAAAAACAACACTGGTACACAAACAAAACATGAAACAAAAGATGTTTAGAACGAGGGGTGATGTTCTTCGCAAATTTGTGAACTTTTATCTTTAGTTTATCTTAAAAAGACAAAAGACCCTCTCATAGTCTGACTTTTGTTGACTTGTGTTGTTTCCAGCTCTTGTGTTGAATGTAGAACCCACTTTGTTGAGATGTAGAGATCTCTGTTGATATAAAACGCGATTGGAAGCGTCTTGACTCTTGGCCTGGTTCTTCTCCCTCAGCCAAGACGGACCAGACCTTCAAGGAGTTCCTGGAGGCGAGGAACCCCACCAAGCAGCACTCGTCCACCCTGGAGTCCTACCTTATAAAACCGGTCCAGAGAGTCCTCAAGTACCCGCTCTTGCTGAGGGAGCTGGTCTCCCTGACGGACGCCCAGAGCCCCGAACACAGCCACCTCACAGGTACCTGGAGGAGGAGACACCCAAACTTTATATTTAAACCTCAGAAACAGCACCAAATGTGATAGAACTGGGTATTGCAGCTGTTGGTTGTCATTGGTTCTGATTGGCTATTGGCTAAGTATAAGTCATTATGACCAATTAGTTGGTAATTAGCTGTCTCCTTTGATTGGCCAACAGGAAAATTAATACAATGTTTTTTGGAGTATCATTTGGCCCAAACACTCACCATTAATTAAATATGAAGAGATCATCATTGACTTCAGTGAGTTTGTCTTAACCGTGATAATGATTATATTGAGAAACTGTGAGAAGGCTCTTGTAATTCCTTGTCATGTGCGCAGACGCTCTTCGGGCAATGGAGAAGGTGGCCAGCCACATCAACGACATGCAGAAGATCTACGAGGACTTTGGGCCCGTGTTCGACCAGCTGGCCGCTGAGCAGAACAGTCCCAACAAGGAGGTAACGTTGAGCCCTCCACTCGCCCACTCACCCACTCACTCGCTCACTCACTCAGAAACTAACTAACTTGTAAGTAAAACGAATAAACACAAACTTTCTCTCTCTCTCTCTCTCTCTCCTCTCTCTCCTCCCCAGGTAACTGAGATCTCCATGGGTGAGTTCCTGATCCATGCCCCGGTGGTCTGGCTCAACCCCCTCCCCTCTCTGGGACGCATGAGGAAAGACCCAGAGCTAACGCTGTTTGGTGAGTCTGTCTGTCTGTCTCTCTCTCTCTCTTTGCTCTCTCTGCTCTCTCTCTCTGTCGCTCTCCTCGATCTCCCCTCTCCGACGACTGATGTTAATCAAAGCTAGCATGGCGACAAATCATAGCTAACATGCTAGCATCCTCGATTTATGCGAGTTAGCACGACGGCATAACAGGGTTATTCATGCTAGCTAGCGTGCTAGTACAAACAAGCGTTTCTGTGAGTCCTTTAGTACAGTAAGTAGCGTCGTAAGCGTCTTAACGCGATGTTCTTCTTCTCTGGTTAGTGTTCAAGCGCGCTGCGATCCTGGTGTACCGGGAGAGCGTCAAGCTGAAGAAGAGAATGGTGAGTTTGAAACCCAGCAGTGAGACATCTGCCCCCTAGTGGCCAGAAGTTGATAATGCAACTTTTGCACGTTTTCCCATACAAACACAGATGTATGTATGCTCTTATGTATGTAACCCATGTATTTATCGATGTGGTTTCTGATAGACCAGTTCCCGGTCCAGTGATCAGGACCCGGTGCGGTTCCGCTGGCTGATCCCGGCCTCGGCAGTCCAGGTCCGACAGGGGAACATCGCAGGTAGGTGAAATACTCCCAGGGAAAATACATGCGGCCTGGACATTGTGATTGGTTCTCTGTGATTGACTCTTATCTGTGATTGGCCCTCTCTGGTTGGGTTGCTGTGTCTGACATTGCGATTGGTCGATCGGCAGGAACAGACAACCCCTGTGTGTGGGAGCTGGTTCACACCAGGTCAGAGGTGGAGGGGAGACCGGAGACGGTGTTCCAGCTCTGCAGCAGGTAAGGCGATGCAACTGTCTTGGCTTGGACAACTGTTGCACTCCTAACATCCCTGGACGGAGGGATCCATCTTCTGTCTCCTGTCTCAAGGCTATTTCCTTTTATTTTGTTGAACCATGAATAGCCAATTCCTTTCAAATCTGTTAAATATGTATATTTTTGTAATATAAAACTATGCCATAAATAAAATGCAGCTACAGCTTTATAAGTCTCCCGCACGCGACTTATACATCAGACGACCCAAAATGGTTGGGGACCGTTGCTCTAACTCCACTTCTCCGCTCTTTGCCCCCCCCCCCTAGTGGCCTGGAGAGCAAGGCCAGCGTCGTGGGCGCCCTCCGCTCCATCCCCCGAGACGGAGGCCCCGGCCGCCGCTCCGACAAGACCTCCACCTCCACCACGGGGTCCCTCCGGAGACCCCGGGTGGCGGTGGACCGCGCTGACCCCTGGAGGAGACGCCAGCAGCACCACCACCAACAGCACCACCAGCAGCAGCAGCGGCGGTCCGACCGCTCCAGCCGGAGGAACGTGGCGTCGGAGCGGGTGGAGCCCAGCCGCGCCTCCCCGGACGGCTCCCTCCTGGGGGCGGTGGAGGACTGCTGCTCTGAACCCCTCCCGCCGCCCCCTCCCTCCTCCTCCTCCTCCTCCGCCTCTTCCTCCTCCAGCGCCGCCGGCCGAGACCACCCCGTCCCAGCGAACAAGGACGCCCTCCTGGGGAAGCGCGCTCGGCTGTGCCCCCTCACCGACGACCTGGAGGCCCACCTCCGGAGACTCAACTTCGCAGAGGAGGACGAGCCGGCGTCGCAGAGGCAGCCGGCCTCTTCTTCCCTCCCCCAGGATCAGGGGGGTGTGCTGGGGTACCCGAGTCCTGTCCAGCCCCAGCCCGAGTTCCAGCCTCAGCCTCTGTGGGTCCCCAGGGCCAGCGTGAAACAGCAGCAGGATGAGGTACGCTCTCTGGACCTCAACAGTCTCCTGGAGAGGGACTTCAGCGTGCAGAGCATGGCGTCGGTGGTGAACGAGGACTGCTTCTATGACTCGGTGCTGGGCATACAGAAGGCTGCCATCGCCTCCCTCTGAGGTGATGGAGGGATGGCGGAGGGATGATGGATTGTGAGGAGGAGCTTTTGGCTAAACGTGAGGAGGCCCTGAACAGCACCAGCTAACCAAAGGAATACGAACAGGGAAGAATCGGACGTTGCATCGACTGCTGTCCCGCAGGTGTTAAAAGTCTAAGAGACACGAACTGAAACTCTGAAACTCTGAAACTCTGAAACTTGTCTACCTTTAGGGACCTAATGTCATTCAACTTACTTGACACCTACGAAGCTCGACTCCACTAAGAAGAGAAGAGAAAACCAAATCAAATGACGTTGTTTTCTTGCGTTTGGAAGTTAGCGTCGTGTTCATGCGTTCGTTGTCCTCTGGGGGCGCTCCAAGGACCACCTACGCTACAGGGTGGAGGTCCTAGCACGATGTGTATCGCGGAGGAATCTTGAGGGTGAATCTTGGATTAACGACAAACAACAATGGGATTTCGTTTGTTTCATATTTCCGTTTTTTTGAATCATCAACTACTTAATCATTCAAAGAAAATGCTTGTTTCATTTTTATGATGAATGGTTTTTGGCTTTGACATCGGCAAAGATACTGAAAGGGGAGCTTTTCAAATGGCTTTATATCATTTCAATGTGGGTTGTAAATGTGCAAATTAACAATGTTTACCTTTCCTCCATTTTGCCTGCACCCAGATCTCCTACTTTTGTCCACCGGATGGATTATGTGAATAGATGTAGATAAGGTTGAAAAGCTACAGAATTCCCCTTTAACTTACCTCTGAACTGAACGTGTGTTGTTGTCGAGGAGTAACTTTCAAATAGTGACACCTGGTGGTCAATCCACTTAGTCGCCTGCACTCAGATCCCCGTTTCCATTATAGGTTTGTTTTTATGCGATTGTAAATATTTTCCTCTCTTTTTTACATTGTGTACAGTTTATATTAATGTCTATAGCTTTAACTATTATCTGTATTGGTATTTTTGTTAACTTTTTTTATAATATTAAGACAAAAGCAGTTATTTGTATATTCCTGACTCTGCTTGATTGAAATACCCCTCTGTCTATTCTGCAGGTCATATAATTGTATTTATATATTTTGTCATATTTGTGTGTAATTCTGATGAACAGTGTCTAAAACAGATGGGTTTAAACCCCCCTGTGAGCGTACCATAAAATATTACATTTGTTGTTATTTGATAATTTATTTTCTTATATATTTGTGCTTTTTTGAAAGGCCTTGAAAAACCATTTTAAATAAATTGCGGCATATTTAATTTTGAAGAATATCGTTGTACTTTTATTCATTTATAGTTTTTATAGTGTGTGTGTGTGTGTGTACACTTGTGTGTGTGTACGTGTGTACTTGTGTGTGTGTACGTGTGCACGTGTGTACTTGTGTGTGTGTGTACGTGTGTGTGTGTCTCTCCATTTGGATACATTACCACAGTGAGTCATAACCCTCCTTACGAGATCTCTTCACATCGTTTCATGCAAATCACCCCTTTCTTCTCTTCCTCCATCTCCATCTCCTCTTCCACATCCTCTTCCTCCTCCTCCTCCTCCCTCGCTCCTCTCCTCTTGCCAAACACACAGCTGTCTCTGTCACTAAAGCACTAAAACCGTGTTTGTGTGAAAGCATGTGTGTGTTCCAGGCATCGTTATATATCAACACGGGTGTATAGAGTCAAACACTAAAGTGCTGTTTTGACAGATTTAAGACATTTATTACACAAACCGTTTACCGTCGAGCCATCTGAGAAAGTTACTAAAATAAAACAGAGTACTTATGTGTGCTTCTATGTGTGTGAGTGTTCCTCGACTGTGAATTAAATTACTCCGTAATGTGCATATTAAACATAATCATAAAAGACAATCATTCATTAAAAAAATGCATACATGTAAACCCAGGCTACCCACAACAATGAGTTTCTGGTTGTCACGGAAACGTAGAAGATGCACAAACACGCTACGTTACCATGACAACATCAAAAAACTGGGGGTCAGGATGTCTCAAGGTCAGGAGGCCTGGAGGTCAGGAGGCCTGGATGTCTGAAAGCCTGGAGAGCTGGAGGTCTGTAGGTTAGGACGCCTGGAGGTCAGAAGGCCTGGAGGTTTGTCCTCAGGCTGCCCAGCAGAGGGGGTCTGATCTTAGTCTGGTTGAGACCAATAGAGAAGGGTGTATCTCTAGTGCCATCTCTCTGTGTCTGTCTTTGTGTGTGTGTGTGTGTGTGTGTGTGTTTTGTCTGCAGCATGACAACAGTGTTAACTGTGTTTGAATGGAATGCGCTGTGCTGGGATGAACCTGCAGTCAGACAGGGAGGCGGGCCCTTCTCACACACACACATACATGTATGGCCACAAACATATATACACACACACACACACACACACACACACACATTCACACTCACACAAAGACAGACACATACTTGCACATACACATAAGCATACACAAACATATACTTATGCACGCATATGAACACACACACACACACACACACACACACACACACACACAAAACTAGAAAAATCCCCAAAATTCCAAACAGCTAAACTAGTGTATACTAAATACACCATTGTGTGTGTGTGTGTGTGTGTGTGTGTGTGTGTGAGCTAGGAATTAGGAGATGCATTCTGCTCACCGCGTGAAATCTAGAGCAAGAGAGCTGGCCGTTGGTAAGTAATATTTTCTACTTTGTTCGCTTTTGCTAAAGTGTGTATACTCTATACTTAGTTTTAATTGAATTACATTTAAATTATATTTTCCTCTTTCAAGTGCCTGGTTTTGTTTAATTCCATGCTGTAAGCCATTGCGTACAAGTTTTTTCTACAGTACTGCGTTACAAAAATATTTTACATTGGTTGCTATACACTATGAGTAATTAAATAACTAAGTGTGTAAGTAGATCTATATTTATGTAGCATTTTTTTAAACCAGAGGCTATAAAGTGCTTCACACAAACAATAATAATAGGGGCAATAAAAATAAAAATACAAATGTGAATTCATACATGCTGCATATCTTCATTAAGAATGCTTACACCTTAAAACCAAAAGTATTCATGTCCTTTCCCTGTGGACGGATGTGAGTGTGTGTGTGTCTAGTGAGTGAGTGTTCGGTACGCAGACTGATTGAAACTGTTCTCTACGCTCCAGCTGGTAAACTATAGTGAGCTGGTTGATTCTTATTGATTATCAATGATCACTCGACAGCAGTGATCAACTCCAGGCAGGAAACTGGTCGATACACCAGGACACGCCTCCATTGTAAACCTCTGGCCCGGCAGTAATTTTAATTAAGTTAAGTTGCGTTGTAATTAATTAGCCATTCATTCCAAATTTAGACCAAAATGTTTGTTTGAGATACTTTTAGTGAACATAATCAAGGGGATATTATGACGCAGTACAGCCAGCATTTGAAATATTATCACAGTGATTATTATTATGTCATAGGGCCGCTGTTAACAAGGTGATATTATGATGCCATAGGGCCTGTTACTGAGGTGATATTATGATGTCATAAGGCTGGTGTTAACAAGGTGATATTATGACGTCATAGGGCTGGTGTTAACAAGGTGATATTATGATGTCATAGGGCTGGTGTTAACAAGGTGATATTATGACGTCATAAGGCTGGTGTTAACAAGGTGATATTATGATGTCATAGGGCTGCTGTTATCGAGGTGATATTATGATGTCATAGTGCCGGTGTTATCGAGGCCATATTATGATGTCATAGGGCCGGTGTTATTGAGGCCATATTATGATGTCATAGGGCCTGTACATTTGTATTTTTATAGAGTGTTAATAGTCATCGAGAATTATCTAAATTAAATGTCCCTGTGAGACTGCATGTGAATGAATGTGTGTGTCTAGCCATGACCAGCCTGGGGTTGGTGTGTGTGTGTGTGTGTGTGTGTGTGTGCGCGCGCGTGGCCTGGGGGTAGGGGTGCGGGTTAAGTGGTCCATTTATATTCCTGTGTGTGCGGTGATTGATGCGTAATGCCTGAGGGCGTCCATATTCGCGCCGGCCGCCGACAGATTGGGGGTCTGGACTCCGTACTGTTATTCCACCCCAAACAACACACACACACACACACACACACACACACAGCCGCTCAGCATCACCACGCAGTTTGATCGCGGTGGTTTAAAAACAAGGGAAAAGGAACTCCGACACCAATCGTTCCCTCGGGGTTTGATTGCTCGTGTCTGACAACACGAACTATCGCCATGACAACCGGACGTGGACGGGAGTGTGTGTGGCGCTGGCGTTTGAAGAAAAAGATGAAAATAAATAACATTGATGCATACAAAATAAAAACGTGATTTTATTTTTATAAATGCATTTTTTTAAGGAATATGGTGATATGCATTGTTTGTGTGAATAATATTATTGTTATTGTTATTATTATACACACAATGGATATTACTTTATTCCATTCTTCTTCTTCTTCTTCTTCTTCTTCTTCTTATTATAATTATTATTGTGATCATTATTATGATTATTATTATGATTATTATTATTATTATTAGTATTATATTATTGTATTATTATTGTTATTATTATTAGTAGTAGCCTATTATACATACAAATATTGTTGTATTATACACATTATATTATTGTATTATACACAATGCATACTACACACATTACACATATTATGCATACAAATAGTATTACACACAAAACACACACACATACCATTCTGCAGTCCATAGCAACACATTACACCTTAATCAATAACACTGATAATATCTAATCATTATCAGTGCATTAATACATTACATTAGCTCTAGGGTAGGGTGCTGATCATCTATGTATTTATAAGTGCCCTTGTCCTCCTCAGTGTAAGACCAGGATAAATAAGTGTTCCTCATCAACACAACATTTATGTACAGCCCCCCCCCCAGCACATCATAGTAACAAAAATTGTTTGTGTGCGTGTGTGTGTGTGTTACACGATCACAACCACCTTCGATTTGTCCTCTCCTCTGTTTCCCATGGCTGGCGGAGTAGCATATCCTGCGGGCCCCGGGCCCCTGGGTCTCTGGAGACCGGTTATAATAGGCTGTCAACTCTCCTCACATCACACATTAACACACTTTAACACACACACACACACACACCCCTCCCCTCCTCTCCCCCCAGGTATGAGGGGAGGGGTGGAGAGGGGAAGGGGGTGGGGGGGGGGGGGTGTTACTGCGGGGCCCGGCACAGATGTTGGGGTATGTGGGGACACGGAACATTAAACCTGCAGGACTAGCTCAGTGGAAGTGGTTTAGTTTGAAAACAGAACGGTATTCGATTGGAATTCAGTTGAACATGTGTGTGTGTGTGTCATGCTGTGTGATGCAATGTAAGGATTTAAGGGGAAATATTGTGTTTTTAGTATTTTGGAATTGGATTCATTTGGTTCCTTTCCGTTTGGTGAAGTCACGAATCAGAATCAGAATCAGGTTTTATTGCCATGGTTTTTATGAAAAAGGAATGTGCTTTTGTGAAATTGGTGCATAACATTGCACATTAAACTCCTATCACTATCACACACAGAAAGAAAGAAAGACAGAGAGAGACCAACAGACAGACAGACAGTCACAGACAGACATACAGACAGAGACAAAGAGAGTGAGAAGGACCACACATTGATAACACCATACCCAGACTACAGGCCCGTATTTTACTTTGCATCTTGCGTTAATCTGTTGCCACACACATAATTACCCGCCTTAATCCACGTGTTGTTGCTGGTGACAACAGACAGAGCCTCCAGTTCATATCTTAATATCTTGATAAAACATCAATTTGGAGTGAAACCATTGTTTTTTGGGGTTTTTTTTTGTTAAAATATAAATATCACAATGAGTTTACAAAACAAATTACCGTGGTCTGTGTACAGGTAAGGAGGCTGCAGTTACTTTTTTAAACAGCCCTACTCTAAAGCCCCTCTAGGCCTTTAGAGTAGGCCGAGAGGGGCTTAATTCTGCACATTAAGCGACGCTTTAAAAACCCACATTTAATATATGTATCCCTACATCCCATAATATATTCCATCCCTCCATACTCATGTAGCCAGTGTTTATCTGGAGAGGGCGGAGATGCGGCATGTAATTGCCCAGCGACAAGGCTCCACCACGGGGGTAATGGACACGACCCAGCCAGCGTGGGCAGCAGGGTGAGAGGCTGGAGAGTCTTCAGGAGGAGGATGAGCTCCAATGACAATGACAATGAAATGCCAATGAGTGGAACGGCAGCGAGATCACGTGTGTTTTTATATGTACCATACATGTGGAAACGTGTGTGTGTGTTTGTGTGTGTGTGTGCATGTTTTGCATGTGTAGGTCTATGCAACTGCATGTGTGTGTGTGTGTGTGTGTGTGCGTGCATGCATGCGTGTGTGCATGTTTTGCATGTGTAGGTCTATTCAACTGTGTGTGTGTGAGTGTATGTGTGTGTGTGTGTGTGTGTGTGTATGCATATGTATAGTTTTGCATGTGTAGATCTATGTAACTGCATCTGTGTGTGTGTGTGTGTGTGTGTGTGTGTGTGCATGTTTTGTATGTGTAGGTCTATGCAACAGTGTGTGTGTGTGTGCATGTTTTGTATGTGTAGGTCTATGCAACAGTGTGTGTGTGTGTGTGTGTGTGTGCATATTTTGTATGTGTAGGTCTATGCGACAGCATGTGTGTGTGTGTGTGTGTGCATATGTATAGTTTTGCATGTGTAGGTCTATGTAACTGCATAAGTGTGTGTGTGTATGTGTGTGTGTGTGTGTGTGTGTACCCAGGACCCCACATGCCCCCCCTTACAAACAGCAGTATTTCCTCGACCCCCGTTGATTACACATGGCTCCTGTGTGGTCAGGATAAGGTCTGTGCTGCCAGAGGGGTCGTCCGACTGTATGACAAAGTGTCTCCACGGGTCTGACAGCCATGAAGCTTATCAGTGCTGCCCAGCCGCCCACAGATCTCAGAGAGGAGCAGGCTGGAGGATCCATTCCAGCAACGCATTGTTCTTATCCCAGCGCACACACCGGGGCAGCACCCAATGACTCCTTAATTCAATCGCATTCAGAACAACAAAGACCCTCCTAATCTGTCTTAGTTTTCATCGGCGAGGGAGGAGAGGGGGACGGGGGGTGGGGCGGGGGGGGTTTAAAATGGCTAATCACGCCTGTGATATCGTAGAGGTTTTTCATTATTTTTCATGACTTTATTACAGTTCATTTGACACTGTGTTCATATGTAAGGTCTGTCACTCGAACCGTTTCTCGACTTACTAAGAAATTTACATTCAATAATAAGTATTTGTTGAGATAGCTGGGATAAGAGTGGAAGTGCCATTCTGAGTGCTGAAGAAATGTATTTTGTCATGAAATAAGATGACAAAAGGTATGTTGTCAACAAAACAACAGCCTTCAGGAGATGGTCCACTGGACTCAAATCGAGGGAACGATTTCTATTCTATTGTTGTATTCTTCTCTGTATGCGTATTCCAGAGACGTGGCTGTATGGCCGTAGTAGAACGTGCCCAAAAAAAGAAAGAACGTCCGCATTTCCCCGCCGCAACACTCCAACCGCCAACTGCCTCGCCTGATAAGAACGCCGCTCTGCGGAGGGTTTCTGACGTTGTTGTCGCTATTAGTGACCTTCAGGTTAGCGTCATCGTCAATGACCACGACACCAGTGGTCCCAAACAATACACACAGCACCCCCAAACCCCTAGACCTACTCCTCCTGGGTCCTGTCTGCCCAGTGAGAGATGGGCTGCATGGTGTGTTTAAAGGATGATACAGACAGACAGACAGACAGGGATGGAGAGATGGGGGAGTATTTACCGTTGTTGCCACGGAGACGGCAGGCAGAAAGGGGGTACTTAGAGATTGTTAACCCACACACCCTCCTGTGCTTTGGTTCTCTAATACTCTCTCTCCCTCTCTCTCTCTCTCTCTCTCTCTCTCTCTCTCTCTCTCACCCTCTCTCCCGCCCTCTCTCTCTCTCTCGCTCTCTCTCGTGTCCACAGCAGTACAGTTGCCGGTCCCCCCCTGAACACATCAGGTGAGATTTATTCATTTTTTTCTAACTATTGAATATTTTTCTTTATCACTTTCAAACAAAGAAAATGTATTCCAAAATTGCCTTGAATTCATGCTCAAATTTGTTTTTCTATAATTTCACAATGTATTTATTCGACAAGGTGAAGTAGTCCATTTTACCGCATGAATGTGATCAACTTGAATGCGTTGGAGTGGAGGTATCGGTTCTGTCCAGCGGCCCGGTAGCAGAAGACAAGAGAGAGAAAGAGTCTAATCTTGTCTGAAGAAGAAGAAGGAGAAGAAGAAAAAGAAGAAGAAGAGGCTGGAGGCACAAAGATGAGGATGCAGATAAAGACTTCCTGAAGACTTTCTATCCTGAAGACAAGGAGACCGCATCGCTTCACGTGGGGGGAAGTCACCGAGACGCAAGCGTCCTCGCGATCCGGGGACCAGTGACCAGCAACCAGCAGTCACACTCACGCCCCCGAAAAAATCCAAACAGAGAAAAGAGAGGAGAGAGGGGTTGGTGGTGGAGGGGTTAGAGAGAGGGAGAGAGAGAGAGAGGGGGAGAGAGAGAGGGGGAGAGAGAGAGGTCTCCACATCAACTCACAACAGCGGTGAGTCCAGTGTCCGATCGAGAGCAGTCGCACACGTCCGATTCCCGGTGACGAAAAAAAAGATGGAAAAGGGAAAAAAAAGAGGTTTGAGGAGGGGGGGGGGGGGGGGGGGAGTCAGAGACAGAGAGAGAGAAAGAGAGAGTGAGGGGGGAGAAAAATAACGCAGTCCTTTCTCCCACTTTCCATCATTGCTTCCTCCTCCTCCTCCCCCTGCGTCTCAGCTGTGCGATGGTCACGCTCGCACGCTCACTCCAATAACCCCCCCCCCGGTCTGCTCTTCCATTGCAGCTCACTGGAGCCCGTAGTGAGGAATCATCTGGCTGTCAGGAGGGGAGGACCTGCGCTGAGGAGATACGGCCCAAGGTGACAGCCTGGTGGGTTGGGGGGGGCTGCTGGAGGAGGAGGTGGCTGTGGTGGTCGTGGTGGTGGTGCTGATGATGATGGTGCTGATGGTGGTGACGGTGATGGTGATGATGAGGGGGTGGGGACCCGGGAGTCAGCAGCCTGGAACAGTAGCTGGGTGGTGAGGGGGAAAAACCGGCCCCGGCGCGGGGAACTGCGGCAGGACGCGACTACCGATAAGAGGACCCGACACACTGGACTGTACCTGACGCGAGCAGGACTGCACCGGACCGGACTGGACCGGATTGGACAAGACCAGACCGCACTAGACTGGACCATACTGGAGCATAGACGCAAAGTGGCCCAAATTGGACCAGACCGGATCTGACGGGAACAGACCAAACCTGACTCGACCAGACTACACTCAACCACACTAGACAAGACCAGAGCAGACCTGTCAAAATCAAACCAGACTGGGCTGAAAAGGACCAGACTGACCAGGTCAGGACCAGAAAGACAAAATCAGACAAGCCCAGTACAAGACCGGTACGGTACCACACCGGTACCAGACCAGACCCAACCCGGGTGACCCCTGTGACCCCCTTTAGCCATGCTGTCCTCGGCGCTGCAGATCCTGGCGTTCGGTCTGGCGCTGCTGGGCGTGCTGGGCGCCACGGTGGCTACACTGTCGCCCAACTGGAAGGTGAGCGCCGACGTGGGCGCCAACATCATGACGGCCGTGTCCCAGATGCAGGGCCTGTGGATGGACTGCACCTGGTACACCACGGGCGTCTTCAGCTGCTCCCTCAAGCACTCGGTGCTGGCGCTGCCGGCCCACCTGCAGGCTGCCCGCACCTGCATGGTCCTCAGCTGCATGGCGGGCTCCCTGGGCCTCTGCCTGGCCGCCCTGGGCCTCAAGTGCACCCGCTGGGGGGGCGGCCGCCGAGCCAAGGCCCACACGGCGGTGGCGGCGGGTGGCTGCTTCGCGGCGGCCGGCATCCTCTGCCTGGTGCCCGCCACCTGGTTCACCTGCGAGGTCATCACCACCTTCCTGGACGCCGGCGTGCCCGACAGCGGGAAATACGAGCCCGGCGGCGCTGTCTACGTCACCTTCATCTCGGCGGGGTTCCTGCTGGCCGCCGGCGTGCTGTTCTGCATGTCGTGTCCCGGGAGTGGGTCACCGCGGGGTCACGAGGACTGCTACCACACCACCTGCACCTCCTTGTCCACCTCCTCTGCCACCACCGCCGCCGCCGCCGATCTGGAGAAACTGAGGCAGCGGCAGCGGGAGAAAGAGCAGCAGGAGCGGGAGGAGAAGAAGAAAGAGCAGGAGGAGGATAAGAAGAAGAAAGAGGAGGAGGAGAAGAAGAAGAAAGAGGAGGAGAAAGGCAGGGTCCAGCAGCTGGAGCAGGAGAAGGAGAAGGCTCCTCCTCGGGAGAGAGAGAAAAAGTACTACTCTCCATCCCGCCTCCAGCCCTCCTCCTCCAACAACCTCAAGGGGCGCTATAGCTTGCAGGACTATGTGTGAACCCCCCTCCCTGCAGGATCTAACACCTGGACCTACACCTAAACCCAATTGGAGCCCCAGTGGGCTGGACCTAACCATAACCCTGCCTGATTAACACAGACCTTAAGCCGTCCTAAATCCTGCTTGGCTGCCTGGCCGCTCTGCCTGCTTTCTATCGTTCTGCAATAAGGAGGAATATTTGAGGTGGTTTGCATGTGGTTGAGGAGGGAGGTAAGAAGGAAGGGGAGGAAGGGGAGGAAGGGGAGAAGGGTGGGTGTGTGGTGGAGGGGTTGAAATGACTTTGACAGCCTTATCACCCGCGCTCATCATCAGGGCCCCTCTGTAATTACCCAGCATTCAAATGCGCAGCTTGTGGTTGCTCGATTGGCTGGGGTTTGGGAGAAAACGCGGGGTGGGGAGGCGGTGTGCGCCATGCTGCTGGGAGAGGAGATAAGAGAGAGAGAGACCAGAGACGCAGTGAAAGATGTAAATCCCAGGGAATGATATCGCACACTGTGGCTTTCCTCCGAACCAAAAAAGGACTGAACCAAATAAAATAAAAAAACAATATTAAGTGCCAATCCCTGCAGGTGACGAATTTTTTTTTAAATAACAGAAGGAGGGAATATAATATATTTATATATATATATTACAAAAAAAAGCCATTACTTCCACGCTTCAAACGCTATCTGCCTTGAGGGATAAAACAAATAGGCCTGTGTTATATGAATAGTAATGAGCAAGCCCTCCCTGAAGCTACAACATTGCTCCATCCACCACGTGGTCGGTGACTATACATAGAGGCTAACTTGCTAGCTCGACTTGTCAATAACATTTAAGCTCTCTGGCGTATAGACTTCCGTACAAAGCCGCGAGTGAAATAAATTGCTTTAGTTGGGATTTTTAGTTTAAAAAGAGGTCAAAAAGGACGGTCAACAGTAATAATCCCCCCCCTGCGTCCGCACCGTGTTTTCCCGCGAGTCGGGCGGCGGTGGCGGGAGAATGAGGTGCAGGGGGAAGGTAATGATGCCCTTTGATGTCCCATTATCTCCTTACCGCGCTCTGCTGCACACGCGCGCCATGCGGCTTTTTTTTTTGTGTGGCGCGCGCGTGCGTGTGTGTGTGTGTGTGTGTGTGTGTGTGTGTGTGTGTGTGTGTGAAGTGAGATGTTTCTCGAGGTTTTATCCTGAAATGTTCTCTCAGAATGGCCGCATTTTCTTATTTCTTATAGAATATAAATAATGACCCTTTTGTGTGCAGGATAAGGTCGACAAATGACTGATTGAATTGTGTGTGTGTGTGTGTGTGTGTGTGTGTGTGGACAGAAAGCACAATGCTGTAAAACCGACTGTAACAGCAAAACCCGCTAAGCTTCTGCTTTATGCTTCTTATTCTCTTATTCTTAATTTCTTTGAAGCTTCGGTTAAAAAAAATGAATGTCCTAAAACGCAGAGGCCTGTTTTATATCGAGGATAAATCGTGACTTTATAGACGTGCGTAATGCGTCGTCATGCGTAAAGGTGTGTGCGAGGCTCCCTCCGATGGGCCCGCAGGTGTCCCTGTTTAGGACAAAGAAGGACAAAAAGAAATGTTTTAAAACAATTTATTTTTAGGCCTATTTCTTCTCTAGTAGGCTCAAGCCAAAACGAAGGAGCGGGTGAATGTCTATTATTCTGATCCAGAATTATCTTCAAATGTGATCCAATCCAAAATGTCCCCCTGAGATACACTACATTTTTTCACCGAATTAGGGGCTATATATGATATTATAGGCAATGTAGTAAATGACAGAGAACAGGAGAGTATATAAGAATATATTTATATTGAATCAGGTCTGGGTGTATAAAAGGTCGGCCTGTGAAAAAGAATGAATTGAAAAACAGCCAATTGCCTGCTATTGCTTTGTGTGATCTGACTAAATTGTGAAGATTTCGTGCTAGATTATCCGCTGCTTTTTCGATTCAATGTAAAATATCGTAATCACCTTAAAAGCAACGAGGGCTAGATTTAAGGGCATTGATTAAAAATTAAAAATACACTATAGGCCTATATTTTGTGTTGCCCTTTATAAACATAGATAGGCCTAAATAAATATTTAGAAAATATCAGAGGCATAAGAATGTTTTAAATAATGTTATATGTATTAACAAGGTTAATAGTCTATATGCCATGTTAAATCCACGGGTATCCAATCCTGTTTGTCTTGTCATTTATTTATATTTTTTAAAAAGCATCATGTGTGTTTCAAAACCAGAATGTAGGCTAACAGACCTCAACTAGGCCTAATAATAAATAATTTCATAATGATCAGCTAATAACCCATGTATGCTGAAAATGGTGATCACTTAACATCAGCTTGGCTGTGTTAGGATATATATTTATATAGGCTATATGTGTGTCTATATTGCCTTGTTTTGCTCTGCTTTTCTTTAGCAAATGATCAAATGATGCAAATGGCATTGCTTACTGAAAACTAGGTTACACCATTATAATAAAATACTGAAACCTCGACATCTGTTTTTGTTAGTTATTTCATTTAACATTTTAAATGACCGTTTTGAACGTTTCCTGTTGTATTTAGTTTGAGCTGTTTTTGTTTGATTTACAGACGGCAACCCATGACTGGAAATGAAACTACATTTGATTAGTAGGCTATACTGGAAAAATGAAACCGATTATTTAGACAATTACTTCGGCTAATATTCCACATGCCTAATTACATTTCTCCAAACGCATTGCTGTAATAATAATAGGCCCAATTATTCATTTTGTTTCATGCTATTATTAGGTTGTTCATGTTTTTTGTTACTTTCTTAATAGACCACAATAATGGTCCTTATATTTGTGGTTGGATAAATAACTCGATGGTCTATGTGGCAATAAATCATCAAAGGTGACCATGTTTAGGTCAGAAAGGTCTTTACAAATTGCGAGTATTGTTATTTTCGACATTTGATGGGTGTATTATAGCCTAATTTTCTCTACATAATTGTATAAGATAATTTTACCTATTAGGCTTATTTGGTTTGTTTTACATAATAATATTATGTGGTTAGTTTCACACAATAATCTCATTTTAGGCCTATAGCCCATTTAGGCCGATACACTTCTTCTTGTAGCAGTCGGTCTATATGCAAATAAGTTGTTTTGCTCTCTGTAACATGACAATAAAGTAACTATAGCGTCTGAGTAACACGCCAAAGCAGCTCAATTAACGAATATAGATCAGGTGAAGTGAACATGATGTCGCTGATGTTGCAGAAGGCCCGTGGTTCTCTTGTAATGGGGTTCTAGCGCCCCTTATTGGCACACACGTGTATGTACAGCTGGAAAAACCCAATCCAACGAAATAGGCCTCGCTTACATACATTTACATTATTATATTTATACTACATTTACAGTTTGATTACAACATGAACTGCGTATGTTTGTGTGTATTATTCCGTTGTAATTAGTATATACGCTGGGACATTAATTCATTCGAATAAATTCGTTATATAGGTCTACTGTATACGAATGGATAGTAGGCCACTTAGTCTTCTGTGTGAGGGTCCAGTCCTTATAGGCCTACTTTTTATAGCAATCTAATGATTATCTGATGATCAACTGACAGTGCCTTATTGCGTTATGGTGCGTTGGATTCATAGCCAGCAGGTGGCGCTGCAAGACAGAATTCACAGTGATTGAGGTCCTAGTCTTACTTGCAATATACAGTATAAATGGGTTGAGGAAAGGAAAATGACCCAAAATATGGTCACCAGCATGCGGTCTGAGGGCCTCTTCTGAGCGAAATGACTGGATTGAGAAGGCCTGCATTTAGGCTTACCTCACCAGCGAGGTTTGCTCTTGTAGACTAGTGTTATTTGGCCTACCAGGTAGCCTATAGGCTATAGCAATAAACTATTGCCAACTATTTAGAAGGTTGATATGGCTAGCTAGGCCTATGTTACATTTACAACCACATCCACATGATGGTTTCCTGCAGTCTCTCATTTTCCAGAAAGCAAAACTGGAAATGGTCACACATTGACAACAAATGTAAGGTGTAGCTCAGCTATAAATGCATATCAACGACTAAATGTGAAATAGTTAAAAAAAAAAAGCTCCTGTGTTGCAGTCTAAATGGATTGGGGTTTGTTAGAAGCTGCTCCGTGTCTGATACACTCAGCCTGACCCACTTTCCTTGCTCGACTTGCCGGGGCTGTTCTGTGTGGGAGGTTCTACCAACATGTTCCCTCAAGTGGAGGCATTTCTCTCTCCGTTTGATACGACGTAGCCTCCACATTTGTCTGGATGTATTTGGGTTTGGGTTTAGGCCTATGTTTATTCTTAATAGGCCTGCATCAATAGGCTATGCTATAAACACCTGTTAAATTTAAATGAAATCTTTGCGTTTGCGTGTTGGTTTAATCTAAATGTATATTGCTCCATATGCCTCCACATCCTATATCTGTCGGCCTATGCACTCAAAGTCAAAGGGCGATAATTGACCTAATTTACCAATTAGGGTCACATGTTAAATAGGCTCGCACTAAATAATAGTTGCTTGACAATAGTTGAGAGGGGGATAGGGGAGAGAGGGATAGAGAAAGGGATAAGGGAGAGAGGGGGATAGAGAAAGGGAAAGGGGAGAGAGGGGGATAGAGAAAGGGATAAGGGAGCGAGAGAGGGATAGAGAGAGGGATAGGGGAGAGAGGGAAAGGGGAGAGAGGGGATAGAGAGAGGGATAGGGGAGAGAGGAATAGAGGGATAGAGAGAGGGAGAGCAACCCCTCCAGATACAACCCCAGCCAGTCGGAGTCCTGTGAACAGACCATTAAAGTGAAGAGAAAGTACGAGAGAACCTCCTCCCTCCTCACACGTCCTCACACCTCCACACCCACAGTCGTTCAATCAGTTCAGTGAGCATCAGCACCACCACCATCACCACCAGCAACACGACAGTCAACCGTTCAAAACAACACCGAAAACAACCACAACCCACAGCAGGAGAGGAGGAGGAGGAGGGAGGAAGAGGAGGAGGAGCGGGGGGTCTGCCGCCTCGGTTCAAACCGGAGGAGGAGGCGCGGATGGACAGCGGCAGGTACGACGAGCATGTCAGCCGGGCATCGCCACCAAGCCCCAGCACCAACAACAACAACCACCACCACCAGCAGCAGCAGCACGCTAACCCTCGGACAGCCCAGTTTAATCATTATTATGGGAATGGAAGAGGAGGCCCTTGCTTCGATCAACATGGCGGACAACAAAGCCACATAGGCGGCTCCGGGAGAGTTGGGACAGGAGGAGCGCATTCGGTACCGAGCGCCGCCATGGATCAAGTCCAGAACTCGAACCACGAAAGCTACAACAGCCCCTACGCCGCCACGGCCGCGGCCACCGCCACCACCCACCACGACCAGCACTACCGACACGGCTACGGTACCGGTGTCGGTGGATACGGGGCTATGACGAGTCCCTCACGCCAGGGCAGTACGAACAACCCAATGGGCCCGGGCAGCAACGCGACCACCGCCGCCGCCGCCGCCGCCTCTACCGCGTCCCCGGGTGGTGGTGGCGGTGGTGGTGGTGCTGCCGCCGGGGGCTTCCAGAGGTTCCCCGCCGGTCACAGCCAGCAGCATCCGTGCGGTGCCACGCCGACCTTAAACCAGTTGTTGACGTCGCCGAGCCCCATGATGCGGGGCTACGGCTCCGGTGGCTACCAGGAGTACGGCAACCAGCAGCCCAACATGGGGGTGCTGGGGCTCGATGGTAATAATACTACTAATAACAATAAGGAGACCGGGGGGTCCCATCAGTACGACTGGGGGGGAGGAGGACACCCGAGGAGCCGCCACCACCAGCACCAGCAGCAGCAGCACCAGCACCACCACCCCGCCGCCGCCGCCGCTATGAGCCCCGGGAACAGCGGACACGTCGCTAGCCGAGCTCAGGTGAGTGTAGCCGTTTTTGCTCGCTCGTTAGCGTCACCGTGAACCGAGCTTACGATGCCGTTTTTACAACATTTTTGGCGCGTACGTCCTGCCGGAGGAGACACAACGGACACGAACGGATTTTTTTTAATTTTTTGTCACGGAGCAAAAAGTCCACAAAGTTGTTGGTCCCGAAGCCCCCGCGTCCAAGGTGACACCCCTTGGACGCGGGGGGTTTAGCTTGCTGCGCTAGGCTATGCTATGCTATGCTATGCTATGCTATACTAGCGTCGCATTGGCGGCCAAGCGAGGTGTAATAACGGTTTATAACGGTATGTAACGGTGACTGTCGGCGTGGATGGGATGGAAAAAGTGGCAAATAATGGCTGTTATTGAAAAAAGAAAAATGTTTTTACAGTATAACACGGTGATTGTAACACACACATATATATATATATATATATATAGGTTTGACGGCGCCACATTTGCGCAAGGGAGCCCCCGTGGGATTCGCTCGGGTCCGTCACGGGTGGTCTCCTCTCAAACGCTTTTAAAATCACATCATCGGTAAAGTAAACAGCAAACCCGTGTCGCAGTGAGTTTAGTGCTTTCAGACCTTTGTCTCAGACTCAGGCCTTAACCTCTGTCATGGTAATAGGCCAATTTAGGGGAGTTGTGTATTGGTGTATCGGAGTGATTGCTGTTGGTTGCCTGCGGTGCTCGGTGGGGCCTGTGCTGTGTGCATGCAGGCGGGCCGCCCCCCGGCCGGCCCCCTGACCTTCCTTCACATGCAGATTAGCCACGGTGTCATTCGCCCACAAGGACAACATCCCCCACAAACAGACACATCCAGCTCTAGCTGGGAAGTGCAAACAGGCCGTGTGTCGTGTGAATGTGTGTGGCCCGTTGCCGCTGCCCTAATTGACAGTGCACACATTCTTGATTGTTATTATCACTGTAATGTAAGGTAAGTCATTCAGTAATTTACTATCATTTGTTCTATGTTATAAGATGAAGATCTAACTTTATTAATCCCAAAAGGAAATTCTTTGTTGGCCAGGTTTGCATAAGCAACTAGAGAACATAAACCAGTAGGAAATAATCAAAAACATAAAACATAAACAGATTTCACCAAAATTCTACACCGGTAAGTATAGTCCTAGGAGAAAGTTAATAACAAGTATAGGTTGAAGTCATAGAAAAAGTATGAGGTAAGCATTAAGCATATTCAGTCCGCAAAAACAATATGGCAATTTGGCAATAATTGAAGTGGAAATGTACAAGATCTCTAAGAGCAACTCTGGCAGGCAGCCGCCCGGGACGGCGCCAGAAGTCTAGTCACTCCTTATGTCCAGAGCGATTTGGATATATGGTGAATAATACATTTAAAATACATTTGTGTAGTCGCCTGCCATGTCACAAGAGTTTCACTGTTCAGAATGGCTGTGTTATGATGTGCATGTGACAATAAACCACTTTGACTTCACTTTGACTTTAGCAGGAGCTTTTGTCCAAGGCAACGTACGATAAGTAGCCTACATTTGTCTGACGAGAGTGAAGCAACCATATATCGCTGACAATACAGTAATATTTTGACATAATGGCAAGGTTCATAGAACAAGATTCAAGCACTCATAATTGCTAGGTAAACCCCTTGCTTATAAACCGCAAGATAGCTAGGATAAGATGCTACACTATGCTAAGTACTATTTTTAAGTGCCATTAGGTACGGACATTCAAGTAAGTGCGAAGGATTCAAGAGGGGATGGGATCCAAACCCTGGTGAGGGTAAGTGGAAGAGGGTTAGGGGAGAGGTGGTGGGGTAAAGGAGGGAAGCTATGCAGAGTCCAGGTTAACTCTGAATTCTCGTGTTATCCTAGTGTAATAATGATATATTGAATTGCCGAGTTCACAGAAACTGACAATGATAATAAAATAAAAGAGCTGAAGATATGAAAAAGCAATATTACAAAACTCTGCTATGGCTGTCTAATTGACAAATTATTCACACTCCTCCATAGGTTACAGGGTTGCACACACATTTGTATTCATGTGTGGGAAATGCCTCAAATCGAAACGGTCCTAATCTTGTTTTGTAGTTGCTTTTTCTTTTTTTTTAAAGTATGCAATAATTTTCACCAATGCAAATGGAAAATACTTTCAAACTTAAGAATACACCACCAGTGTGCACACAGTATCGCTGATGCTTCCAGTTTTGATGTCGGGGCGTTCTTGGCGGGCGTTCATCATAAACCTTTTGAACATCGAACGAGGGAGAACACAGTCCACCTACCTGGGCCAACCACTAAACGTTGGCCGAACTAACCTGTTGTAGTCTCAACCACAATATTTGAAGGCTTTATTTGGGACTAATTATCTTATTTCAAACCTTCACCAAAATACATATCAACCAGAGGAGGTCCGTCTGTCAGGCCTGAGAAGGCCCAGGCCAAGACTCCATGGCCCACTACTGATATCAACATAATATGAAATGTATGTACTGTGTAATGACTGCAGAAAAGCCTACAAAAAGATTTTTGATGACAATGCATTTGTAATAGTTTATGGTTTGCTTGACGATTACTAATTTTACTCGTGTACAAATTTGCACCCCTAGTATGGATCTAAATGTTTTCTCGTACACTTTTGTTGTATGTGAGGCTGGAGGAAGACTCTAATCATGTGGGCAGGCCAATCAGGTGGCGCTTGAGCTGGGAAGATTTGTTGAAAGTTTGGAATGGCCATTTCGATGGACCAATGGCTGGTTGCAAACACAAATCTGATTGCAAACGGAAGTGAGGGCGAGACCACTAAAGGCAACTACTAACAGAATCCAGACACAGAGAAAGAATGACAGATACTTTATTTAACCCTTTGATACTATCATTTCAAAGCATGTATCAGTTTACATTGCTACCTTTGCTTATAGACTAGTTCACTGAATATATATATAAAGTAAATAACGTGAAAAAAGCAAAGAGATTAAAGTACAAATCCTCAGGATGAAGCTAGTCCCATCCAAAGCTTTAACCACACGTAATTGGTGCTCTTGTGGAACTGTAGAAGTGCACCTGGTTCTCTCCTTCAGCTGGACCTACGAAGATGGAAATACAAGAAGGTTGATGAAGGTGTTGGAAAACCCACAACATACAAACGGATCTTGGCACAGGTTTTAGGATTTAAGAGTGAAGAGGTAAAACTAAAAAGAATATGTAAATTGTAAACAGTATAATACGCTGGACACTAACCTGTAAAACAGATGAAATTCAGGTGTTCATCACAGTAGCGTGGCCCCCATCTGGATGGCTTCATACTGGCTATGCCACCACAGGGGCTTAGGCGGCGTGAGGCGATGGGTCCTGGCTGCCATTGGGTGAAGCTCATTCGATCACCAGTCATCCAAAACCAGGGGCTTCCTGACATGGACCTACTACTCTACCGACATTGAAAGCGTTACATTGGAACAGAACAATTATTTCGCTTTTTGTTGTGGTTATTCTTCAAAATAGGTGGTAAGATAGACAGATGGATGAACGACTTGTTGCCTTGATAGACACGACTGTAAGGCACAGCAAACCCTAGAGTACCTGCGCAGGGCCACCCAAAGGTGGCTGGTTGGTGGGACGGGGGCACGAGCCACCAGCTGCTGGATCATCTCCTGCTCCTCAGGGCCCCTGATGCTCAGCAGGTCCGAGTGAAAGTCTCTGCAGTAGAGCAGGGCGTCCGACCAGCACAGCTGCTTCCCCACCACCAGTGTGACCGTCCTTCCCATCACAAGGGTGCTGGTCGAGAGTGAAGGAGGCACCAACTCTGAGGGAACAAAGGGGCATCATGGTGACTGGAGTTTCACGCAGTTCGTACTGTTCAAAAGGATTTACTGGTCATGCAGCTAGGGATAAGGGATCTTGCACATTAACCACTATAGTATCCGTCTGTCAGGTACCTTTTGCCAGGAAATGGGAGACGTTTTGTCCTCCATAGGTAGAAATTACATGGTATATGACATCCAATGACATGGTCATTGACCACATACCATGTCATTGACCAATGACAGTTGACAATGACCAATGAAAGTTGACAAACAGTTGCACTGATATCCCTGTCCCCCTTTGATGACATTTTAGTTCAACATAGGGTTCCTACCTCCATACACTTTGACCTCACATAACTGCACAATGCCTTCTTCACAGGGCTTGTAGAAGTAAATGAACTGCCCTTCCATTCCCCTGCACTGGAAGGTCTGAATCAAGTGGTTGCTGATGATGGTGGCACACCTGAGGAAAAGAGGGCAATAGAGGGGGAGAGAGAGCACACACAGCCAGATATAGCTTGGGTGAAGGTAGGTATCGGAAACCGGAGTCCAACTGCCCACACTCAGCTCAGGAGGTCTGGACAGGTGTGTATTAATACAGTCCATAGATGCCACAGCAATGTCAATCCCCTGTCATTAAAAAGCTGGTAGGACTAAGGGAGTTCGATGCCTACTGGTAGGCTGCCGACATTAGGGATTGAACCAAGTATGTTTTGGCGAGCTAGTGGCTTGGGTGTTTTGACAAACACCAACCCTCTCTCTCAACCGTCTCTTTGAGCTGCATGCAAAAACACTACTAATTATGTGCCGTTATGGCAATTCTTTCCATTAACTTCTGTGTAGAGCAGATGCGTCCAAACGCCACGCAACAGGGCCTGCATCCATGTTAGGCTACATGACATTTAAACAAAATAAAATATTGATTCTCAGTGGAAACTGTAATATTGTTATATAGGTTTGGTATTCAAATGCATTTTGATAAGGATAAGGACCTGGGAGTCAACTGGAGATATCCCGTCTCTTGTATATAAATCAGCATTCAACTACATTAGAATCATACATTTCAAGGTTCTAGCCCAACAGGAAGTTATACCTTTTGGACATCACCTTTGGGTTAAAGGCACTTGGGAGTGAGCTAGAGAGCTGGGGTGATGTATATATGAAAGGGGGGCTAAACTACATGAAAAATTTAGGATTTCTCAACCGAAAGCGATGCAAACCTTAATTGGCAAACAAAAATGTTGATTTGGCCTATGCAATGCACACACTTTGAATGTGTAAATTTGTGTTATTTATATGCTGAAGAGAAAGGGTGTCAGTACACTATCCTGCAACCAATAATGGATAGAGGGCATGGGTACAGTCAGGTGGGCTGACTGGTAGGTGAGATTTCCGCTTCCGGTGTTTCACCTGAAATTGTGGTTGATGTTCTCCGAATTCCCAATGAGTATTTCTGTACCGATGAGCCCCCCTGGATTAATTTCCGTATTGGTGACCTCGATCTCTGCCAACTTGTAGACACTGGGCAGCTGGAGCCTCCACCACGGTCTGAACTCTCTTTCAGTACAGCTGCAGCTTGAATCAGAATTGCTGTTCCCATCGATTGCTTTCTTAGCACTGCCGTCCCAGCAGACGCCGCCATCCTCACCGCCACCTTCCTCACCGCCGCCTTCCTCACCGCCGCCTTCCTCACCGCCGCCTTCCTCACCGCCGCCATCCTCAACGCCGCCTTCCTCACCGCCACCTTCCGCACCGCCGCCTTCCTTACTGCCGCCTTCCTTGCTGCGTGTCTCACGTCTAACCTCACCGCCATCCTCGCCGTCGCCACCGCCGGCACCACTACAGATATGCGTTGAAGACTGTGTGGCCGTGCCGCTCATCGCCATGTTAACGCCGGATGTGGCTTAAAGTGAAACCACAGAATAAAATTTGTTAGGTTTCATTCTAGTGTCCAAAATGCATTGAAATACTTGTATTCCTTTCCGCACCCTAAATGGGGTGCATGGAAATACCTGACAATCCAGGAGTGTTCCACAGGTGGATGACAATACCTGGGGAATGAGAAAATACTATATAAATGCTCATCAACATTTTCCCCTCTGGGATGAATTAAGTCCCATCTCAAATCCATAGAATTGTATTGATCCTGGAACGATTATACCTATGAACTAGGCTGATTGCACCAGCGCACACACACACACACATACATACAATTAATACATTTTGAAGCTGTCTAACGTCCATTTCCATCGTCTATTTTTCATGAATTCAATACAATTAACTCAATGATAATTAAAGTAGCGATGCGCGGATTACCTACCAATGAGACAGCAGACGAGACGACTGGACCTCATGATGCTGGAGAAGTTAAATGCTCAGTTACTGTCAATAGCTGATACTTCCTACTAGATATAAATTGTATTTAAACTGCACACGTGCATCTTTGCGTGGGTGGATGAGTTTTCAAATGATTTGCATGTGGAATCCGACTGCATCCGACTTCCCCTCCAGAATTTGACCCGCACACCTGAACTACAATTCAATACATGATGCTCCCGTATTTTGAATGTTCTCTTTATCATTTTGCAAAAGCTTCAACCCCAAGTCGTTATTTTTACGGCTATACATACCAATAGATGCAGGCGGATACGACTTTTACAACAGACCTCCTCTGCTGTATAGCATTTTGCAATGCCAGGGCATGCGTTGTCAAGCAGGTGACAACTGCCGTCCATGTCACCAAATGTTGCGAAATCTCCAATAGGACGTTACAGTGCGATTAGGTATATAACCCTAACCCTACATGTCACCATAATGTGACTAAGATCCGAATACTCCATGTCTTATTTCTATTATTGCTTATTCTGAGTATGACCTTATTCGGGCTATGGTAATCCAAAACTGGTGTTTACATGGCAGTGTCTTATTCATACTTAATCGGGTTAATATCGGAATGTTGCTCTCCATGTAAACGTGGCCATTGGCCATTATTGAGGGAGAAAACATCTGCACTGTAAACCTATTGGACCCAAACCCATCCATGTACATATGTGGGTAAGAGTGTTTCCTTTGCCACTGACAGACTCGTCAGTGTTTGACAACATGATGGAAATGGTCCCGACAGACAAATCAAAGCATCGGGTCAAGGCACCCACAGGAACACCACCAGTCCGAAGCTGGTTCACCCTCCTCTGCCTGTTTCCCCTTTCTCTCCCTCTGTCTCTCCCTCTGTCTCTCCCTCTGTCTCTCCCTCTCCTCTACTCCAAAATAAATACGGGTGGCCGTTGAATTCTACGGGTGTCATCGGTCGTTTCCAAATCCCCTAGATAATCGGCCATGACTAGATAACACTGTCCAACACAACAAACTCGACACAACTCACAACCCCAGAATTCAAAGCAAAACATCTCCTTGCAGGAGACACAATAACAAACCGATCCAGCGAAAGATAAAGGCGTCCTTTATCTGTAGGGACCGTTTCCATCAGGTTGTCAAACACTTAACAATCTGAGGCTGTCAGTGGCAAAGGAAACACTTAGATGGATGCACATGCATGATTTCCCCAATAGGATTATAATGAATGGAAGCCCCCGCCCTTGGGCAGAAATACACCAATAAACACACAAGACACATAACAGTCTTTCGAATGTATACATACAGCATATGCACATCATTTAATACCAGTGCAAGTGAATGATGATTTGCGATATGCCAAATAATATATTACCTTAATTTGAGGAGGTTGTCGTTACAGAGCAATCGGAAATCCAATCGGAAATCCAAAAATCGTTTTGTCCCTTCTTGAAGGTTGTATTGAGGAGCCTAGCCAGGAGGTCCTACTGTGACGAATAAAGCCTTTTTTATCCAATACCGCTCACCTGCTTAACTTGGATTTGCATTAGTTTTTAGATTGATGTCATTTGCAAATCTAAATATCCATGCATGCAAACATTAGTGTGCATACTTGGTTACCGATAAACACACAAATAGACACCCAAACATACACACTTGAACTCAGAAGTGCCGTAAGGGATTGGCTGGGACTTAAGAAAAAACCATATTACAACGGATCTTTTAATTGCCAATGCCATATGTATTGCAGGACTGTAAATATTGCGGTACTGTAAATACTGCACTCTTTTGCTCTCATCTCATTTCTTTTGGTGCGATTTGTATATTTAGCGTGGTTTAACCTTGGGTCCGTCAAACAGAACAGAACATAGGTGACGCAAATGAATGAATGAATAACTATTGGTGAATACACTATAGCGCCATCTGTCGGATGGTACCGTTATTCAGCTTCCACTACCAAGATAACGTTCATGTTAATGGCTTACATTTTTTTTTAAAAGCCTGAAAATGTATGTTTTTGGAAAAAAACTCCCCAACTAAAAATGATAAATAATAAATAATTTCTAAAATAAAAACCCAAATTCAGCTTCAGTCTTTTGTAACCAATAGATTTATGAGGCCTAAAAGAAAGAATCATCAATTAAAATTCCCAGGTATTTGTATTACAATACAAACTCAATCTCAGAGCCCTGAAAAGTGCTAATGGATGGCGAGTTCAATGTCTTCGATATTGCCTTTGAGAACATCATGAGTTTAGTTTTTTCAGCATTCAAAACAAGTTTTAAACTACATAGGGTAGCTGACGGAGCACCTGTTTTGGAGACAGAGTCATCACAGTCTGCATAAAATTGAAAATTTGCATTGGAAACATTTTGACCAAGACGATTGGTGTATACAAAAAGTGGTCCCCAGACCTTGGTTCCACTAAGGGCGCTGGAGGTCATACCTTCTCTCTGCTCACATGGAGACCAACCTGATAGGTATTGGTCAAACCAACAGTTTGTTCTGACAGTCCTACATTGATAAGTCTTTGCTTTAAAATTTCATGCTCAGTAAAAAGGGCTGCACAACGTTGCTTGTAGTCCAAAACAAAAGCTTGTAGTACTACTTTTTGGGTGGCACGGTGGCTCAACCTGCTAGTGCACTATCCATGGAGGTGATACTCCTCGTAGAGACCCAGGTTTGATTCCTGCCTGAGGTCTTACCCTTAATGTCATTCCCTCTCTTCTACCCAATGTCCTCTCTTTCACTGTCCTGTCCATAAAGGCACAAAAACCCCTACAATTCTTTTTATTATATCTTTTTATTATATATATATGAAATAAATATTATTAGTAGATGGGAATTCCATCAGTTGTTCACTCACAAATGATTTCAATATCTACACCCCCAACACTGAAGAAGAAGAAGAAGAGGTCTTTCCCACCTGAAGCCCACACAATCCAGACAGATGCAGGGAAAGACATACTTTATTTAGCCTGATGATACTATCTTGAACTTACAATCTCCACATTTCGAAGCATATATCAATTTACATTACTACCTTTTGCTCATAATGTAGTTTATTGACTACATAGCAAGTACATAAAATGTAGCCTAAATGCTATGTAATGTCAAATGTTTGCAATATAAAGTGATTAAAGAATTAATCATCAGGATGAAGCTAGTCCAATCCAAAGCTTTAATCACACATAAATGGTGACCTTGTGGAACTATAGAAGGGCACCTGGTTCACTCCTTTAGCTGGACCTGCAAAGATGGAAATACAAGAAGATTAATGAAGGTGTTGGAAAAGACCCAAAACATACAGACTGCTCATGGCACATGTTTTAGGATTGAAGGGTGGAAGTTGTGTAAATAATATTTAAACAGTATAATAGGCTGGAAACAGACCGGTGTCAGATGAACAGATGAAATTCAGGTGTTCATCACAGTGGCGTGGGCTCCATGTGGATTGCTCCATACTAGCTATGCCACCACAGGGGTGGAGTGAAGTGAGGGTGCGTGTCTCCCAGTAGGTGAAGGTCATTGGATCACCAGCCATCCAAAACCAGGAGCTTCCAGAAATGGACCTGTACCAACATTGAAAGAGTTACAGTGGAATGTAACAAGGCCAATTATTTAGCTTTGGTATTTTGTTGTGGTTAAGTTTCAGACTAGGTGCTAAGACAGACTGACGGATGACTTGTTGGCTTGATCGGCATGAATGTAAGGCATAGCAAACACCAGAGTACCTGCGCAGGCCCACCCAAATGTGGCTGGTTGGTGGGACGGGGGCACCAGCCACCAACTGCTGGATCATTTCCTGTTCATCTGGGCCCCTGATGCTCAGCAGGTCTGAGTGAAAGTCTCTGCAGTAGAGCAGGGCGTCCGACCAGCACAGCCGCTTCCCCAACACCAATATGACACTTCTTCCCATCACCAGGGTGCTGGTGGAGAGTGGAGGAGGCACCAACTCTGAGGGAACAAGATGAGGCATCATGGTGACTAGGGAGTTTCAAGCAGTTCCTATTGTTCAGTAGGATTTACTGGTCATGTACTGAGGGGTTGGGGATCTTGCACCTTAACCTCGAGACTCCCCCTTTATAATAACCTGTGTTATCTGTCAGGTATCTCATTTAAATGCTTCAAGACACTTCATCATGAGCTACACTGGACCATTAGCGGTTAATAATGACAGTTGACCAATAGTTGCATGAGCACTCCTGTGCCCCCTTTGACATTTATTTATAGGGTTCCTACCTCCATACACTTTGACCTCACAGACTTGCATAACGCCTTGCACACAGGGCTTGGAGAAGTGAATAAACCTTCCTTCCATTCCCATGCACTGGAAGGTCTGAAGCATGACGTCGCTGGTGATGGTGGTACACCTGAGGAAAAGAGGGCAATAGAGGGGGAGAGAGCAGATACAGTAGCCTGGGTGAAGGTAGGTATCGGAAACCAGAGACAAGTCCAACCAACCATACATCCACTTACTATTATTATTGTCAAATCAAAAAGTTTTGCTCACATAAGTAGTTGCAGAAGTTAAGGTGACAAAGGGAACATTGTTGATGCTTTTCTTTGTGCTGTACAGCACTGCACATCTAACTGGTCCCTTGCTTAAAGTCCCCGGGGGTTAGATGTGCATTCTTTTTGGTAGTTTATGGTAAGATCTGTTCACTGTATGGGTTCTTTGTCTTGCACCAGTTGCACTGGTGCATAGATGTGTGATGCGCTTGGTGCCTTGGATGGCGATCCATAAATTGACAGATGTGATTCAAATGTGAATATTTAACATTTTATAACCATATACTGTATAGCCTACCATTATTTAATTTGTTTATGAAACGCCGCGAATTGGCATCTGCAGTGCATGCAATCCAGAAATGTAAAGTTGTGTTATTTGTATGCAAATTGTAGAGACTTCGTTGCACTACACTATCCTTCTACAGTAATGGATAGTTAGCATGGGCACGGGTGGACCCACTCATAGGTGGGATTGTGCTTGCAGTGTTTCACCTGGAAGTTTTGCTGCCGATGTTCTCTGAATTCCAATGTAAATTTCCGTACTGATTAGCTCCTCTGGATGAATATCCTATTGGTGACCGTGATCTCTGCACCTTGTACACACTGGGCAACAGGACCCTCCACCACGGTCCGAATCTGGATAGGTACGGGTGCAGCTCGCATCAGAAATTAGTGATCCCATCAATGCCTTTTGAAGCATTGCCCTCCCATACGCCTGGAGAGACATGCGTTGAAGACTGTCTGGCCGTGCCGCTCAACGCCACGTTTAACGCCGGATGTGGCTTTAAGTGAAACCACAGAATAGAATTTGTTCAGCTGCATTCTAGTGTTCAAAGCACATTGAAATACTTGCAAGCTTGGATTCCTTCGCTTTAATATATAGAAATACCTGACAATCCAGGACTGTTCCACAGGTGGATGACAATACCTGGGCATGAGAAAATGCTATAGAAATACTATAGAATACTTTAAGACATAATATCTTATCCAAATATTATGTTAATATATCTGCATATTATATTCAAAATGCATACATTTAGAAATTCATAATAATAACCTCAATGATATAAAAACTAGTGATGCGTGGATTACCTACCAATGAGACAGCAGACGAGACGACTGGCCCTCATGATGCTGGAGAAGTTAAATGCTCAGTTACTATCAATAGCTGATACTGCCAACTAGATATAGATTGTATATAAAGTACACATGCATCTTTGCATGAGTGGATAGATTTGCAAATGACATTGATTTAATTAATGTTAATTAACTTGCGGTGGTGATGGAGATGTGGTTGTGTGTATTTATATATATATAGGTATTTTGTTACATTTAAATGCAGCGTCATCTTCAGCGTTGTTTACTATTGCACAGTTGTTGGTAGTTAACATTAAGGAGTAAATAAATACCCCAAAAACTAATGGAATACACGGTCCAAATTTCAGCGACTACTCGTGTACCAGCACCAATGTACTGTACATGAATCAAAAGTCAGTTTAACCTGTATTTTATACAGTCCACACTGAAGCTGTACTGCCCACTGTTTTTTTACCTGCTTTTTATTGTTGTAGAGCTATCAGGATAGGCATACACTTCTAAATGTCAATTCAAATGTTATATCCATTGGAAACATTTTGAAACGTGAGGCGTATCTGCTTTAGTTAGGATATTGTTTTGTTCAACCGATAGCTATTTAGATAGGAGTACTGCTACCGGGCGGTTTCCCTTGGAAAAATATGCATTTTTGTACATACAATTTTCGCGGAATTCAAGCTAATGACGGTCATTAATGACAACACACTA
This sequence comes from Coryphaenoides rupestris, assembly GCA_002895965.2. Lineage (NCBI taxonomy): Eukaryota > Metazoa > Chordata > Actinopteri > Gadiformes > Macrouridae > Coryphaenoides > Coryphaenoides rupestris. The sequence goes on from PIJE02000508.1 coordinate 144,787, forward strand.
CAATCAAACAAACCCACCAAGCGATGCAATAACAATAAAAACATACATCATGTATTACAAACATGCTTTAAATTGCTATTTGGTGGTTGTCTGTTCACTGAGGTTCCTGGTCTAGCGTTTGAGAGGTTATTGATTACGTTTAATAAACTTAAACTTAATTATTTATTAAATGAATATAAAGTGTTCCTGTTGAAATGCATTGTGTGTCATCCAAGCAACTGTAGTCTCCTTAGTTTGCACACTATGAATTTCGCCGCAAATAGCATGCCATCCGGGTACTTTAGGCAATTCTTAGCATACTACATGGAAATATGATACTACTACCTACTACGCAGTTCCCCACGTCTGATTATTGTAATTTGGCATGTTTAAATCAACGAGGCTTGGCTAAAAGTGCCAATGGAAAAGTGTGATTGCAGTACCTGCGTTAATGCATAATTACCGTGACTTGCATGAACTGTTGCACCCCTAATATATATATACTGTATATACAATTTACTTGTTAAAGTAAAGGCTGATTTGAGATAGAACAAATTATTATTAAATTACCTTAATTTGAGGAGGTTGCCGTGACAGAGCAATCGAAAATCTCAAAGTCGTTTTGTCTCTGACTCGAAGATTGTACTCAGGAATCTAGCCTGGAGTCTTTTGGAGATATCCTAGTCTAGCAGCTGCTTAACTTGGATTTGAATTCAGTAATTAAATTAGCAAATCAGTCCATTCAAATGCAAAGATGTGCAAACCAATAGATCCACAAATAGATGAACGGCGAAGTTACCCCCCTCTCTCCCAACACACACCTCCATAACCATGGTTTGCAGAGGGTCACCACTGTGTGTGTATTCACTAGGGATGGGTCATGGTGTTCGAATTTTCTAATCGTCGTTAAATGATTAAAACGTTTTATAGTTCATGCAACTACCATTTTCCATCAAAAAATACTTACAGGCACAGTACAGGCACAGGGGATGTACTGCGCTCTGTGCTGCACTGTGTTTGTCGATCAGTAAGCGGCAGTGCGACAGTGTTAGAATATTGTAGGTCCTACAGTCTGTTGTTAGCTTATAATTAACAATTATCAAAGATAATTATTAATTATTAAAATAAATAAAAGTATTCATCTGAATTAATAACACCGGGGCACCACCCTGAGATCAGGGAACAATAACCGGACAGTGGATTAAGTCTCATAAAATATACTAAGATATTAAATTGGAATTGTGATTAGGGCTGGGCGATAAAACGATCACGATATGTATCGCGATAGACACGTAATCAATATCAATAGAAAATGCGTTCGATAGAACGTTTCGATATTTTTTTTTCCTCGTTGGAAGAAACCGGAGCTAAGAGTCTAGCTCCGCTTTGAACCAGAGGTTGCGAAGCAAGGTTGGTTGCATGAACAAACCACGCGTCCTCTGGTACCTAGAAACGTATGGAGTGACACGCTAATAGCCAATCATGTAACAGTATCATGTTTGGTTGCGCCATCTCGTGTTCGTGTTTGTTTCTTGAATGACAGAAACAGCGCGGTGTGAGAAGTGAAAGATGAGTGCCGCAACGAGCGAGGAAATTCTCACCAGTATGACAGTGTTTTGGATTTTATAAGTCAGACCGTAGTCAGACCAATGTTGTCTGTAAATTATGCAAGACCGTCGTCCCCACCAAGACTGGTAATACAACCAACTTGTTTTACCACCTTAGCCACTCTCACCCTTTGGAGCACAGCCGTATCCGACAACAACATTTAACACTTTGCACATGTTTTTGTAACACTTTATTTTTGTTAAGCACTTTATTATTGATAATTGTAAAGTTTTCATTGTGATTTTAATTTTCATTCAGACTTATGTTTATATTTATTTATTTGAGTGTTTTCCATGGTTGTGTTGACATTCCTTTTCCCCGTCTGCCTACAATCAGAGGAAGGTTAAGTTTAAAATAAAAATGTTTAAATTCAGTATATTTTTTTCCTGGTCCTTATTTTAAATAGGTCATACAAATTATCAATAATTATCGATATCGACCGATATGAAACACTTATATCGTGATACAGTTTTCAGCCATATCGCCCAGCCCTAATTGTGATCAATATATCATATCATCCATATCAATAGCTAGTGAAGTTTGATGGATTTGGAGTTCTTCATGTGACAGAGGCTAGCTTCAACACAATATTCAAGCAAAAACAGTTACAATATAGCAATGTTTATTAATGTAAATATAACTTAAATACAATAAGCAACCTGAAGTGTGTGTGTGCCAAAGAAAGATAAAAGCATATGGCGATGGTTGAAGCTGCGTACATGTGGGAGGTAGTTCTAACAAAGGGATCTATGTGATCAGTGAGTGACTAGGCGGGAGGATTTGAATCAGTCACTTCTAACACCAATATCAAAACACTAAAACGAGATGTATGTGCTTTGTTAGTGAACAGAGAAAACCAAAAGAGAGAGGCATGTACAGATCTAACAACAATGGACGGGGATCGTGAGAAGAGCTGGTGCATCACCAGCTTATTGCAAAAATGTGCAATAAAATCCTTTTTTGCTAAATTCGTCCTCACCAACTGCTAATTCTCTTGGAAATGTTTTATGCTCTCTTAATGCTACTTCATTTTTAACTTCATTATTAGACTTGGAGGTACAAATAATTACAACGCGCCAAACCCTGGGAGGTTTTTCCCACCTGAAGCCCACACAATCCAGACACACACAGAGAAACACAGCCAGATACTTTATGTAGCCCTATGATACTATCTTAAACTTCAATGCAATCTCCACATTTCCAAACGTGTATACATTTACATTGCTACCTTTTGCTTATAATGTAGTACATTGACCAGTGGCAGCTCATCAATAGGGGGCGCCGCCCCACCGACCTTATCTCGAGAAGAAGTCTTCTTAAACACATTGCATAAATTAATTAGATAATGCAAAATAATTATGAAATAAACTTGTTTACTTGTACAATGCACCAGCATGGTAGTCTGCATTCATTAAAAAGTGACCAGAAGCTGCTCTCTGCTCTTTGATGCAACTGCTGATTTAGTTTTTTTTATCCCCCCCCCCCACCACACACACATTTTTGCCACCACTGACATTGAATATATAGCAAAGTAAATGAAATGTAGCTAACATGCTATGTAATGTCAAATGCTTGCAAAATAGAAAAGTGAAAATCGCTATTCCCATCCAAAGCTTCAACCACACACAATTGTTGCTCTTGTGGAACTATAGAAGTGTACCTGGCTCACTCCTCCAGTTGGACCTGCGAAGATGGAAATATACAAAGGTTGATGAAGATGTTTGAAAAGACCCATGACATACAGACGGCTCATGGCAGAGGTTCTAGGATTGAAGAGTAAAAGAGGTAAAAAGAATATGTAAACAGTATAATAGGCTGGAAACCAACCTGTAAAACAGATGAAATTAAGGTGTTCATCACAGTGGCGTGGGCTCCATGTGGATGGCGCCATACTGGCTATGCCACCACAGGGGCTTTGGTTGGGGGAGATTATGTTTTCTGTCCACTGGGTGGAGCTCATTGGATCACCGGTCATCCAAAACCAGGAGCTTCCTGAAGTGACCCTGTACCGTAACAAGGCCAATTATGCACTTTTGTTTTTTGTCGTGGTTAATGTTCAGCCTAGTTAGTAAGATAGACAGACAGATGAACGACTTGTTGGCTTGATAGACACGACTGCAAGGCACAGCAAACCCTAGAGTACCTGCGCAGGCCCACCCAAAGGTGGCTGGTTGGTGGGACGGGTGCCTCAGCCACCAGCTGCTTGATCATCTCCTCCTCCTTGGGGCCCCTGATACTCAGCAGGTCCGAGTGATAGTCTCTGCAGTAGAGCAGGGCGTCCGACCAGCACAGCCGCTTCCCCACCACCAGTGTGACATTCCTTTTCATCACCAGCATGCTGGTGGAGAGTGGATGAGGCCTCAACTCTGAGGAACCAATGGCGGCAGGGAGTTTAGGCTAGGGAGTTTCATGCAGGTCTTACTGTTCAGAAGGATTTAGTGGTCATAGGGATAGGGATTTTGCACGTTAACCACGAGACTCTCCTGCCCCCTTATAATAACCTGTTATCTGTCAGGTATCTCATCATTTAAATGCCTCAAATTGGCAAATGCAAGAGGAACTGTGGCTGGGAAATGGGAGAAGTTTTGTACATTTACATTTACATTTAGGGCATTTGGCAGACGCTTATATCCAAAGCGACTTACAAAGAGTACATTTGTTGAAGGAGAGGCAGCAATATATCACTGTGGTACCTGAAGATAAGAATAGAGCTGTTTTTGGAGCATTCATATTTCTGAGACGAATAGAACGAGTTTCATAATTGCCAAGTTGCCTGCATAAGTAGCTGGGCAGGTGTGCAATTCTAAGCATGATACAACATCTGAGAACGAACAACAATGCTAAGTGCCATTAATAAATGTTAAGACGTATAAACACGCAGGTTAGTTTGTCCTACATAATGCCAGTGAGTGGTGTAGATTTTAATGGGAATGCACACTTTCATGTGTTACACTGGACCATTAGCGGTTAGCAATGACAGTTGACCAATATTTGCACAGATACTGTATCTCTGTCCCCCTTTGATGACATTTTAGATTGACATAGAGTTCCTACCTCCAAACACTTTGATCTCACAGAACTGCAAATGGTCAGTTTTACAGGGCTTGTAGAAGTAAATAAACCGCCCTTCCATTCCCCTGCACTGGAAGGTCTGAATCCTGCTGTCGCTGATGATGGTGGCACACCTGATGAAAAGAGGGCAATAGAGAGGGGAGAGAGAGCAGATACAGTAGCCTGGGTGAAGGTAGGTATCGGAAACCGGAGTCCAACCGTCCACACTCGCCAATATAAGAGGATGTAAGTAGCTCAAGAGGTCTGGTGGGTGTGCCATTTCAATAACTATATATATATATATATATATATATATATGAAGCCCTATCCACATTAAAATGTGGACAGGGCTGGCCCCGGATGTTTGAATAACCAAATGATTCCGGGGTAACGATTCACCGATACGCATCTGTGAACCAATTTGAATGTTTTACGATGAGAGATCGGTTGAAAGATCCCAACCGATCCACATGTAAAATGTACCATCAGAAAATCTATTAAACTGTTACAAATCGGCGATTCACTAACTACTAGCCAAACTAATTGTCTTCTTACTAGTTTCTACCTTTCAAAATCTCAGCTACCTTTCCAAAAGCTGCTTTGTAGCTAACTGGTCAACTGGGACCTCGCAATGGATCTACAGTATATCATCTGCATTTCCAAACAACTAGCCCCAAACGTCTTGTTCCATAAGCTCCAATTCTAAAACCACTATACATTTTTTTGTTGGTGCATTAATCAGTGCATTAAATGAAACATGTTCAATTTAAACACTGTACTTCCTTATTATTCCTCAATGTGAGGACGCTGCCATTGTAGGGGGTTTCTCTACGTTTCCGGCTGCAAAACAAAAATGAAATGGCTGACCGCATGATCATTTATTTTCCGTCGCATTCATCGTTTAGTGACTGTATATGATGTTTGTTTTATTGAATGTATGTTTGGTTTAGTTATTACAAACGTTTTCTGTCATTGCTATGGTGGTTACTATGGACGCAGGCACGCAGCTAAAACCACGTAACTTGTATGTTTAAATTGCATTATATGTCCCAGGGATTACTTATTTATTCTTCAATCTTTGCATTTCAGATGAGGCTATCGCTATTGCCCTAAAGTCCATTACAAAGGTTAATTTCATACATACATTTAGTTTAACAAGATGATGGAACAAATGCAATACATCAAAGGCAAAGGCAGAAGAAAAAGAGCCCGACAGGAGGTGATGCAATCCCTCACTGAAAAGTCATCAGAAGATACAAAAAACTAGAATGACTTCGGAGTTAGATAGACGTCTGGTCTCTTGTATATGAATCAGGGCATTTAACTACACTAAACTCACAAACTTCAAGGCTCTAGTCCGACAAGTCATACTTTTTGGATGTCACCTAGGGTTCACAGGCACTTGGGATTGAGCTAGAGAGCTGGGGTCATGTTTCTATGAAAGAGGGCCTAAAGTACAAAATTGTGCTTCTAGCTCAATCGGAAGTGACACAATCCTTGATTGGCAATCTCATATTATTTGTGCCTATGCAGGGCACAGAGTTGGCACTAGACTATCCTGCCCAGTAATGGATGGACAGCATGGGTACAGTCAGGTGGGGCTGATTGGGAGGTGGGATTTCCGCTTGCAGCATTTCACCTGAAAATTGGAGTTGATGTTCTTTGAATTCCCAATGAGTATTTCTGTACCGATGAGCCTCTGTGCATCTATTTTCCTATTGGTGACCTCGATCTCCGCCACCTTGTAGACATCGGGCAGCTGGAGCCTCCACCACGGTCCGAACTGTTTGTTGGTTAGGATGCAGCTTGAATCAGAATCGCTGTTCCCATCGATTGCTTTATGAGCAGGGCCGGACCAGGGGTTGGGTCCTGAACGAATATGCGTTGAACTCTGCCAGGCCGTGCCTTTCGTCGCCACGTTAACACGGGATGTGGCTTAAAGTGAAACAACAAAATGGAATTTTTTAGGTTGCTTTCTCGTGTTAAAAATCTGTTGAAAAACTTGCAGGCTTGGATGTCTTTCAGCACCCTAAATTGGGTGCATAGGAATACCTGACAATCCAGGAGTGTTCCACAGGTGGATGACAATACCTGCGGTATGAGATATCCTGTAAATGCTCATAAATACTTTAAGACATAATATTTTCCCTTCTGGGATTACATAAATCCTGTCTTAAATCCATAGACATGTATTGTTGCTGGAACTATTATACCTATGTAATATTATGGCTTATTGCACACACAAAAAAAATCAACAGACGCACACACAAAAAAATCATAGATTTTGAAGCTGTCAAATGTCAATTTCCATGTGATGGCAGGCTAATTTTAATTAATTCAATATAATGAACTCAATGATAAATAAAGTAGCGATGCTCGGATTACCTACCAATGAGACAGCAGACGAGACGACTGGACCTCATGATGCTGGAGAAGTTAAATGCTCAGTTATGTTCATTTCATTGTGGGAAGCCAAAGGGCAGGGTACTTGTTGTCCTAACCATAGCTATAGCTATAGAGAGGAGTGCTGCTACCCAATGGCTTTGCTTGGAAGCCCCGTCTCCTCGGAAGGTATACACGGCTAGAGACACAGGACTCATACCGGTGAATTTTGTTCATTAGTTCCCCGCATCAGATTGTTGTAATTTGGCACGTTTAACAATGACAATGGAAAAGTGCCTTTACAGTACCTGTGTTAATGTCACGTTAACCCCATAACCAAAAGCCAAACCATGACTTGCCTGAACCGTTACACCCCTAATTATGTAGAGTTTAATACTTGTTAAAGTAAATGATGATATGAGATATAACAAATAATTATATTACCTTAATTGGAGGAGGTTGCCATTACAGGGCAATCGAAAGTCCCAAAATAGTTTGTCTCAGACTTGTCTTCAGGAGCCTAGCCTTGAGGTCCTTCTAAGATAAATAAAGCCTTTCTATCCTAGACCAGCACCTGTTTAACTTGGATTTGCATTCAGCTATTAAATTCATGTTATTTGCAAATCCACATTCATGGGTATCAATAACAAGCAAATCCACACTTTAATAGTGAATTCACTGGATAGAACCTGGTAGGGATTGGCTGATAATTCCCTTTGATTTCTGGGCCACCTGTTTCTCCCAGGGGGAGCACAAGTTGCTTGGCCCCCAAAAAATATTTTTTTCCTTGCTTTTACAGGCACCAGTTGGCACAAGGACAGTGTAGCATTCACTACAGCACAGTTTCACGATTATTATGCATTCAAGGAAAACGTACGATTTTTCAACCCAGACCGTCTTTTCCCGTCATTTGGGGTCTAACTGAAGAATGCGGACAACAATTTTTGCTTTGGAGCAATAATGCCCATCAATGTGCGTTTTCTAAAAGTTTTTGCCACTGACGGACTGAAAGTGTGTGAAAACAAGTTCCCTCACACACAGATACAAAAAATGCATACATTTTAAAAATTACATTATAAAAGTAAGCCATTGTGAAGGATATCCATTTATTAATATGTCTTTATGTTGTATTTGGAACCTACTGCACAGCCATCTTTGTTTATGCCAGCGTTCACGTCACAAGAATGGTTACTTGGAAGGCTGAGTTCTACACATATGTAGGCTACAGTACTGTACTTCAGACTAGTGTGGATGCAATGCCATCGGGGAGTTTTTATAAGATGAACAAAGTCCGGTCCTCGTTTGAGAACTTAAATGATTTGCTCACACGGTTAGCAAATCTAAAAATACTGAAGCAAGCAACCTAAAAACTGTCTGGGGGTGCATACAAAAGGTAGATTTTAAAATAGCCCCAAAAGTGTTTAAGTAAATGCATCCACAGTCTTATCATGAAGGCAACAGGCCTTGTGTCTGCCATATTGCTGCCCCTGAGGCCTTTTTTGTAAAAATCGTCCACAGGAACTGCTAATACCCAGATTAATTTGTCATGCTCTCTTAATGCCACTTATTATTAGAGATGGAGGTGCAAATAATGACAAAACCTTGGGATGTTTTTCCCACCTGAAACCTGCACAATCCGCACAGATGCAGAGAAAGACAGCAGGATACTCCATTTAGCCCTATGATACTATCTTGATCTCCACATTTCAAAGCATATATCAATTTACATTGCAACTTTTTGCTTAAAATGTAGTTAATTGACTATATTATTATGTCATATATTATTGTTATTAAGGGGCACGGTGGCACAGTGCTTGCACTGCTGCCTCACAGCAAGAAGGTCCTGGGATCGGTTCCCGCCTGGGGCGCTGTTGACTGTGGGGTGCCCAGGTGGGTGATCTCCCAGGTGGGTGATCTCCCAGGTGGGTGATCTCCCAGACTTTCTGTGTGGAGTTTGCATGTTCTCCCCGTGCTCCGAGGGGTCTCCTTACGGCGTAAAAGAACCCCAATTAAAAACATGTGAAGATTGCCTCTCCTGTCCACATCCCTGACCAAGATGTGGACGTACAACCTGGAGCTGTTGGTCCCCGGGCGCCGTCAGAATGGCTGCCCACTGCTCCTGGCTGCCCCTGGAGGGGCAGCAGGATGGGTTAAATGCAGAGGACGCATTTCCACGGGCCACCCTCCCTGCATGCGTGTGTGTGTGTTTGGTGGCCGCCAATTCCTGCTGTGTGTTGTGTGACCAATATGTGTGGATTACTAAAGATCTTCTCTTCTTAATATAGCAAAGTACAGTAAATGCAGGCTACATTTACATTTACATTTACGCTTTCATCCAAAGCGACTTACAAAGAGTACATTTGTTGAAGGAGAGGCAGCAATATATCACTGTGGTACCTGAAGATAAGAATAGAGCTGTTTTCGAGCATTCATATTTACGAGACGAATAGAACGAGTTTCATAATTGCTAAGTTGCCTGCATAAGTAGCTGGGCAGGCGTGCAATTCTAAGCATGCTACAACATCTGAGAACGAACAACAATGCTAAGTGCCATTAATAAATGTCAAGACGTACAATGCTATGTAATGTCAAAAAGCAAAACGATTAAAGTACTAATACAAAGGATAAAGCTAGTCCGATCCAAAGCTTTAATCACACATAATTGGTGATCTTGTGGAACTATAGGAGTGCACCTGGTTCTCTCCTTCAGCTGGATCTGCAAAGATATAAATACAAGAAGGTTGATAAAGACCCACAACATCTTGGCACAGGTTTTAGGATTGAAGAGTGAACAAGGTGCAAACAATATGTAACGAGTATATAATAGGCTGAACACCGACAAATGAAATCAAGGTTTTCATCACAGTGGCTTGGGCTCCATGTGGATGGCTCCATACTGACTATGCCACCACAGGGGTGGAGTGAGGTGAGGGGGCCTGGCTCTCACTGGGTGAAGCTCATTGGATCACCAGTCATCCGAAACCAGGAGCTTTGTGAACTGTACCAACATTGAAAGAGTTACGCAGGAACGTAACAAGGCAAATTATTTAGCTGACTAGATGGTAAGATAGAAAGACGGATGAACCACTTGTTGGCTTGATGGACACGACTGTAAGGCACAGCAAACCCTAGAGTACCTGCGCAGGCCCACCCAAAGGTGGCTGGTTGGTGGGACGGGGGCACCAGCCACCAGCTGCTGGATCATCTCCTGCTCCTCTGCGCCCCTGATGCTCAGCAGGTCTGAGTGAAAGTCTCTGCAGTAGAGCAGGGCGTCCGACCAGCACAGCCGCTTCCCCACCACCAGTGTGACATTCCTTTCCATCACCAGGGTGGTGGTGCAGACTGGAGGAGGCACCAACTCTGAGGGAACAAGAGCATGGTATAATTTTTAAAGGGAATGCACACTTTATCATGAGCTACACTGGACCATTCGCGGTTAACAATCGTTAGACAGTTGACCAACAGTTGCACTGATAACCCTGTCCCCCTTTGATGACATTTAATTATAGGATTCTTACCTCCATACACTTTGACCTCGCAGAACTGCACCTGGCCTTCTACACAGGGCTTGTAGAAGTGAATGAATAAACCTTCCTTCCATTCCGCTGCACTGGAAGGTCTGAATCATTTTGCTGCTGATGATGGTGGCACACCTGACGAAAAGAGGACAATAGAGGAGGAGAGAGAGCAGATGCAATAGCCTGGGTGAAGGTATGAAACGGAAACCGGACCCAAAGTTCAACCGTAAATCCCTGACATCCTGTGTCCATGTCACGTGTCAGCAAAAGCTAAACAAAATAAAATGGCTGACCTTCCTTTTATTCTCAGCGGAAATTCAAAAGGTTAATTTCTTATATGCATTCTGTTTAACAAGATAATCACAACAAATTAGTACAACTTTGAAGGAATTGAAAGGATGTGTTAAATGCAGAGACTTAATTTCCGCGGGCCACCCTCCCTGCATGTGTGTGTTTGGCGGCCACCACTTCCAGCATGCTGTGTTTGTGTGACCATGAAAGTGTGGATTAATAAAGTTGTTGTTGTTGTTGTTCTTCTTCTTCTATTTAGCTGACTAGGTGGTAAGATAGAAAGACGGATGAACGACTTGTTGGCTTGATAGACACGATTGTAAGGCACAGCAAACCCTGGAGTACCTGCGCAGGCCCACCCAAAGGTGGCTGGTTGGTTGGATGGGGGCACCAGCCACCAGCTGCTGGATCATCTCCTGCTCCTTGGGGCCCCTGATGCTCAGCAGGTCTGAGTGAAAGTCTCTGCAGTAGAGCAGGGCGTCCGACCAGCACAGCCGCTTCCCCAACACCAGTGTGACATTCCTTTTCATCGCCAGGGTGCTGGTGGAGAGTGGAGGAGGCACCAACTCTGAGGAAACAAAGCTTTTCCATGAGCTACACCGGACCATTAGCAGTTAACAAAGCCAGTTGCACTGACTACCCTGTCCCCCTTTGCTGACATTTAATTATAGGGTTCCTACCTCCATACACTCTGACCTCACAGAACTGCACCTGGCCTTCTACACAGGGCTTGTAGAAGTCTATAAACCGCCCTTCCATTCCCCTGCACTGGAAGGTCTGAATCATGCTTTTGCTGATGATGGTGACACACCTGAGGAAGCGAGTGCAATAGAGGGGGAGAGAGAGCAGATACAGTAGCCTGGGTGAAGGTAGGTATCGGAAACCGGAGTCAGAGTCCAAACGCTCACACTCGCCAATATAAGAGGATGCAAGCATCTCAGGGGGTCTGGTGTGTACTGTCCATCAATACCATGGCCATAGCAATCCCCTGACTTCTTTAATGTCAATACTTTAATGTCTGTATAATGTTCATTAAGGAGGACTGTGAGAATGTACTATTGTTCATTAATACCACATCTACAATCTCAGTTGTTTGTGGAAATGTAGCCAAATTCTTCCCGATAAAAGTTATGGACTTGTGTTTCTCAAAGGAATTATTTTTCATCAATTATAGGGCAAGTTTCTGGCTGTAAAAGCATAATCAAATAAATGTAATCCCTCACTGAGAGGTCATCAGAAGATGCAAAAAACCCACACCATTTATGGGGGTCTAGAAGGACAGCGGAGTAAGATGGAGACATCTGGTCTCTTGTATATAAATCAGGGTATTGAACTACACTGAATTATACATGATACACGAGCTACAAAACTGGGTTCATGTTTATATGAAAGAGGGCTTAAAGGACATATAAGATCATGGTTTTCGTGCTTGTAGCTCAACCGGAAATCTAAAATTGCAATTTGGCGTATGCAGTGCACACAATGTGAAAGTGTAAAGTTGTGTTATCTGTACACAGAAGAGACAGAGTTGCATTACACTATCCTGCTATCCTGAGTACTGTCGGGTGGGCTGACTAGAAGGTGGGATTTCCACTTCCAGTGTTTCACCTGGAATTGTTGCCGGTGTTCTCTGAATTCCCAATGAGTATTTCCGTACCGACGAGCCACTCTGGACTATAAATCCTATTGGTGACCTCGATCTCTGCCACCTTGTAGACACCGGTCAGCTGGAGCCTCCACCACGGTCTGAACTCTTTTTTTGTAAGGGTACAGCTTGCAGCCGTATTGTCAATCCCATCGATCGCGTGTGAAGCACTGCCATCAAAGACGCAGTTTTGGTCATTGCAGGTAAACTTTGAAGACTGTGTGGCCGTGCCATCAGTCGCCACATTAACACGGGATGTTGAAGCAAAAGCTAGTGAAACCACAGAATACAATTTGTTAGGTTGCATTCTAGTATCCCAAATGTATTGAAATACTTCCATGCTTGGATGCCTTTCCAAATGGGGTGCATGGAAATACCTGACAATCCAGGAGTGTTCCACAGGTGGATGACAATACCTGGGGTATGAGAAAATACGATGTAAATGCTCTCCTTTCCCCTCTGAGATTAAGTATGTTGCATCTTAAGTCCATAGAAAGGCATTGTTCCTGGAACTATTATACCTATGCACTATTATGGCTTATTGCCCCGTCAGTAAACACACGCACACACACACACGTCTGCTGTCAGGCTAATTTTAAATATTATGAAAGTGATAATAATACTAGTGATGCGCGGATTACCTACCAATGAAACGGCAGACGAGATGACTGGACCTCATGATGCTGGAGAAGTTAAATGTTCAGTTACTGTCAATAGCTGATGCTGCCGACTATATATACATTGTAGGCCTAAATAAAGTACACACACATCTTTGTGGATAGATTAGCAAATGAATTGAATTAATGTAAATTCACTTGCCGTGCTAGATACTTCACAAATCCGAAGCCAAAACACCTCGATCACCCCTGGTAGCTGGCTGTTAGTTTAGGAACGCTTGATTTGATATGCAATGGAGTTTCAATGAGCAGAGCACACATTTTAAACAATTTGGTCAATATCTCAGTCTATCATGTTCATTTCATTGTGGGAAGCCAAAGGGCAGGGTACTTGTTGTCCTAACCATAGCTATAGCTATAGAGAGGAGTGCTGCTACCCAATGGCTTTGCTTGGAAGCCCCGTCTCCTCGGAAGGTATACACGGCTAGAGACACAGGACTCATACCGGTGAATTTTGTTCATTAGTTCCCCGCATCAGATTGTTGTAATTTGGCACGTTTAACAATGACAATGGAAAAGTGCCTTTACAGTACCTGTGTTAATGTCACGTTAACCCCATAACCAAAAGCCAAACCATGACTTGCCTGAACCGTTACACCCCTAATTATGTAGAGTTTAATACTTGTTAAAGTAAATGATGATATGAGATATAACAAATAATTATATTACCTTAATTGGAGGAGGTTGCCATTACAGGGCAATCGAAAGTCCCAAAATAGTTTGTCTCAGACTTGTCTTCAGGAGCCTAGCCTTGAGGTCCTTCTAAGATAAATAAAGCCTTTCTATCCTAGACCAGCACCTGTTTAACTTGGATTTGCATTCAGCTATTAAATTCATGTTATTTGCAAATCCACCCATGCAACGATGCGCACACATTCATGGGTATCAATAACAAGCAAATCCACACTTTAATAGTGAATTCACTGGATAGAACCTGGTAGGGATTGGCTGATAATTCCCTTTGATTTCTGGGCCACCTGTTTCTCCCAGGGGGAGCACAAGTTGCTTGGCCCCCAAAAAATATTTTTTTCCTTGCTTTTACAGGCACCAGTTGGCACAAGGACAGTGTAGCATTCACTACAGCACGGTTTCACGATTATTATGCATTCAAGGAAAACGTACGATTTTTCAACCCAGACCGTCTTTTCCCGTCATTTGGGGTCTAACTGAAGAATGCGGACAACAATTTTTGCTTTGGAGCAATAATGCCCATCAATGTGCGTTTTCTAAAACTTTTTGCCCACTGACGGAACTGAAAGTGTGTGAAAACAAGTTCCCTCACACACAGATACAAAAAATGCATACATTTTGAATGAAACTGCAGACGTTACGACCGGTTAAAGCACAATAGACACACATTTATAACTTAAATTAATTAAGTACATCTATCACAATAAAAATTACATTATAAAAGTAAGCCATTGTGAAGTGATATCCATTTATTATATGTCTTTATGTTGTATTTGGAACCTACTGCACAGCCATCTTTGTTTATGCCAGCGTTCACGTCACAAGAATGGTTACTTGGAAGGCTGAGTACTACACATATGTAGGCTACAGTACTGTACTTCAGACTAGTGTGGATGCAATGCCATCGGGGAGTTTTTATAAGATGAACAAAGTCCGGTCCTCGTTTGAGAACTTAAATGATTTGCTCACACGGTTAGCAAATCTAAAAATATTGAAGCAAGCAACCTAAAAACTGTCTGGGGGTGCATACAAAAGGTAGATTTTAAAATAGCCCCAAAAGTGTTTAAGTAGATGCATCCACAGTCTTATCATGAAGGCAACAGGCCTTGTGTCTGCCATATTGCTGCCCCTGAGGCCTTTTTTGTAAAAATCGTCCACAGGAACTGCTAATACCCAGATTAATTTGTCATGCTCTCTTAATGCCACTTCATTATTAGAGATGGAGGTGCAAATAATGACAAAACCTTGGGATGTTTTTCCCACCTGAAACCTGCACAATCCGCACAGATGCAGAGAAAGACAGCAGGATACTCTATTTAGCCCTATGATACTATCTTGATCTCCACATTTCAAAGCATATATCAATTTACATTGCAACTTTTTGCTTAAAATGTAGTTAATTGACTATATTATTATGTCATATATTATTGTTATTAAGGGGCACGGTGGCACAGTGCTTGCACTGCTGCCTCACAGCAAGAAGGTCCTGGGATCGGTTCCCGCCTGGGGCGCTGTTGACTGTGGGGTGCCCAGGTGGGTGATCTCCCAGGTGGGTGATCTCCCGGCCTTTCTGTGTAGAGTTTGCATGTTCTCCCCGTGCTCCGAGGGGTCTCCTTACGGAGTAAAAGAACCCCAATTAAAAACATGTGAAGATCGCCTCTCCTGTACACATCCCTGACCAAGATGTGGACGTAAAACCTGGAGCTGTTGGTCCCCGGGCGCCGTCAGAATGGCTGCCCACTGCTCCTGGCTGCCCCTGGAGGGGCAGCAGGATGGGTTAAATGCAGAGGACGCATTTCCACGGGCCACCCTCCCTGCATGCGTGTGTGTGTGTGTGTGTTTGGTGGCCGCCACTTCCCGCTGTGTGTTGTGTGACCAATATGTGTGGATTACTAATCTTCTTAATAATGCAAAGTACAGTAAATGCAGGCTACATTTACATTTACATTTACGCTTTCATCCAAAGCGACTTACAAAGAGTACATTTGTTGAAGGAGAGGCAGCAATATATTACTGTGGTACCTGAAGATAAGAATAGAGCTGTTTTCGAGCATTCATATTTACGAGACGAATAGAACGAGTTTCATAATTGCTAAGTTGCCTGCATAAGTAGCTGGGCAGGCGTGCAATTCTAAGCATGCTACAACATCTGAGAATGAACAACAATGCTAAGTGCCATTAATAAATGTCAAGACGTACAATGCTATGTAATGTCAAAAAGCAAAACGATTAAAGTACTAATACAAAGGATAAAGCTAGTCCGATCCAAAGCTTTAATCACACATAATTGGTGATCTTGTGGAACTATAGGAGTGCACCTGGTTCTCTCCTTCAGCTGGATCTGCAAAGATAGAAATACAAGAAGGTTGATAATGGCCCACAACATCTTGGCACAGGTTTTAGGATTGAAGAGTGAACAAGGTGCAAACAATATGTAACGAGTATATAATAGGCTGAACACCGACCTGTGTAAAACAAATGAAATCAAGGTTTTAATCACAGTGGCTTAGGCTCCATGTGGATGGCTCCATACTGACTATGCCACCACAGGGGTGGAGTGAGGTGAGGGGGCCTGGCTCTCACTGGGTGAAGCTCATTGGATCACCAGTCATCCAAAACCAGGAGCTTTGTGAATTGGAACTGTACCAACATTGAAAGAGTTACGCAGGAACGTAACAAGGCAAATTATTTAGCTGACTAGATGGTAAGATAGAAAGACGGATGAACCACTTGTTGGCTTGATGGACACGACTGTAAGGCACAGCAAACCCTAGAGTACCTGCGCAGGCCCACCCAAAGGTGGCTGGTTGGTGGGACGGGGGCACCAGCCACCAGCTGCTGGATCATCTCCTGCTCCTCTGCACCCCTGATGCTCAGCAGGTCTGAGTGAAAGTCTCTGCAGTAGAGCAGGGCGTCCGACCAGCACAGCCGCTTCCCCACCACCAGTGTGACATTCCTTTCCATCACCAGGGTGGTGGTGCAGACTGGAGGAGGCACCAACTCTGAGGGAACAAGAGCATGGTATAATTTTTAAAGGGAATGCACACTTTATCATGAGCTACACTGGACCATTCGCGGTTAACAATCGTTAGACAGTTGACCAACAGTTGCACTGATAACCCTGTCCCCCTTTGATGACATTTAATTATAGGATTCTTACCTCCATACACTTTGACCTCACAGAACTGCACCTGGCCTTCTACACAGGGCTTGTAGAAGTGAATGAATAAACCTTCCTTCCATTCCGCTGCACTGGAAGGTCTGAATCATTTTGCTGCTGATGATGGTGGCACACCTGACGAAAAGAGGACAATAGAGGAGGAGAGAGAGCAGATGCAATAGCCTGGGTGAAGGTATGAAACGGAAACCGGACCCAAAGTTCAACCGTAAATCCCTGACATCCTGTGTCCATGTCACGTGTCAGCAAAAGCTAAACAAAATAAAATGGCTGACCTTCCTTTTATTCTCAGCGGAAATTCAAAAGGTTAATTTCTTATATGCATTCTGTTTAACAAGATAATCACAACAAATTAGTACAACTTTGAAGGAATTGAAAGTGTAATGTTGTGTTATTTGTAGAGCATGGGTACAGTCGGGTGGACTGACGGGGAGGTGGGATTTCAGCTTCCAGTGTTTCACCTGGAATTGTTGTTGGCAGAGTTCTCAGAATTCCCAATGAATATTTCCGTACCGATGAGCCACTCACCTCGATCTCTGCCACCTTGAACACACCGGGCAGCTGGAGCCTCCACCACGGTCCAACTTATTTCTTTGTAGGGGTGCAGCTTGAATCAGAATAGCTGTCCCCATCGATTGCTTGTGAAGCGCTGCCGTCCCAGCTGCACTTGCCGTAACATTTGCAGTCTTTCACATCGTCATCAATACAGGTATATGTTGAAGACTGTGTGGCCGTGCCGTCCATCGCCACGTTAACACGGGATGGGGATTAAAGTGAAACCACAGAATATCATTTGTGAGGTTGCATTCTAGTGTCCAAAATGCATTGAATTACTTGTATGCTTGGATGTCTCTCAGCACCCTAAATGGGGTGCATCGGCATACCTGACAATCCAGGACTGTTCCACAGGTGGATGACAATACCTGTGGTATGAGACAATACGTTAAATGCCTGTAAATACTTTAAGACATAATATTTTCCCTTCTGGGATTAAATAAGTCCCATCTTAAATTCATAGAAATGTATTGTTGTTGGAACTATTATACCTATGAACTATTATGGCTTATTGCACCGTCAGGAATCAACAGACACGCACACATACACAAAATGCATATATTTTGAAGCTGTCAAACGTCCATTTCCATGTCATGGCAGGCTAATTAAATTCATATGAAATCAATGATAATTAAAGTAGTGATGCGCGGATTACCTACCAATGAGACAGCAGACGAGACGACTGGACCTCATGATGCTGGAGAAGTTAAATGTTCAGTTACTGTCCATCGCTGATACTGCCAACTAGACTACCTACATCTTTGCACGGGTGGATAGATTTGCAAATGATTTAATAGTAAATGTAAATTCACTTGGCATTATAGAGGCTGTGTGTTTATGGATTTTTGCATCTCAGTTACACAGGCGGTCTGTGTAACAGCATGCTGCGCAATTAGGGGCAAAATGACAATCATGATTATTTTATCAAAGTTGAGATCACCATTATTCCCACCATGCTCCTTCCCTTTCAAAATGCGGACATTTAGTTAACATTTAGCTTTTTCCCATTTCGTTTCTGAATTGGTTTAAACATGGGACCAATCGCTGCTGGGGGATGGAAAATGCGCCGTAAATCTTGCGCGGGAAAGGCGACTCGCCTCCCAGTCTGTAATATCCAACAATACTGCAATAATGCAAGGGCTTTACTCAGTGGACCATAGGCTCCGTCACCATTGTGTTAACTCATTCGGCGATAGATAGTGACTATCTATCACACTATAGCAGTATCTATAGATAGTGACTGCAGACATTTACTGGAAAATCTTGGAGAGATTGGAGACCACTTCAAGATCACTTCCCCCAAATTAGAAATATTTCCAAACAACGAATGATGATCCGTTTCGAGGGACTGTTTCTGCTCTCTGTGTCTCGCATCTCTCTTCTACTCGGTCGAATGATGATGACGGCTCTCTAAACGTGGAGTCAAAACGCCTTGATCGCCCTTGGTAGCCGGCTGTTAGTTTAGGAAGAGCTTGATTTGATATGCAGTTGTTTTCAATGAGCGGGGCAGGCATTTTAAACGGTAGCAATTTGGTCAATCTCAGTCGATCATGTTCGTTTAATTGTGGGAAACCAAAATTGTGATTGCCATTAATATTCCATGAATTGTGCAGCCCTAACAACGGGGCTGCCTGCTTTTACTGATGATGCTTTTGTTTTTGAGTCGATGACATTCAAAAGCAGCGTTGTCCTTGGCACTGTTTACTTCTACATACTGTTGTACGGTAGTTGGTAATACACGGCCCAAATCTCAGTAACTGATCATGGAAACACAAATTAATGTGCCATGGTTTGTGCCATTAGGCTTAGGGTTAGGTCTCTTTAACACTGACAAAAACCATACAAACACCAATAATATATATGCAATTTACAATTTAATACTTGTTAAGTTGAAGGATGATTTGAGATATAACAAATAATTATATTACCTTAATTTGAGGAGGTTGCCATTACAGAGCAATCAAAAATCCCAAAATCGTTTTCTCTCAGACTTAAGGGTTGGACATGGGTGCCTAGCCTGGAGGTCCTTCTGGGATGAATAAAGAATTTATTTTTCAAGACCCACACCAGCTTAACTTGGATTTGCATTCAGTTATGAGATTGATGACATTCGCAAATCTATCCATGCAAAGATGCACGCGCAGACATGGGTACTGATAAACACACAATTAGACACCCAAACATACACTCACATACTCAGAAGGGCTGTAAAACCATTGGGGACGGGAATCGTCAGGGAACTCACAATACGATATTAGAGTGCCGATGCAATGTGTATTGTTCAAATACTGCAAAGCCAATATTACCAATATGAGGAAGTGAACTGATGTCATTGTGAAAAGGCCGTACATGGCTGACAAAGTGTCTTAGAGGGAGGGGGTGCTGCATTCGAAAAAAATAGTTTGAGAACCACTGGTGTAAAGGATCGCCCTCTGAGTAGCTTCTAAGAGGCTCAGACAAGCGGCTGATGGCTAGGCTGTGTGCATACATTTTGAAACTGTCCAACGACCACTGCCATTTGACGGCAGGCCAATCAAAACAATTCACCATAATGAACTCAATGAGTTCTGCCAATGAAACTGGGAGGCGAGATGAGTAACATCAGCCACCCATCCACCCATCTCTGCGTGGGTGGATGGGTTTGCAAATAACAAACCTTAATTAAATGAATGTCAATTAACCTGATGCTGAACCCTGGTGCTGGTCTCTGATAGAGAGGCGCTCTGTCTGTCTGTGTGTCTGTCTGTCTGTCTGTCTGTGTGTATGTCTGTCTGTGTGTCTGTGTGTGTGTGTCTGTGTGTGTGTGTGTGTGTGTGTGTTATAGCCTCTCTATCCAAAATCAGCTTAACTTGGATTTACATTCATTAATTCAATGGATGTCATTTGCAAATCCATCCATCCATTCATCCACCCATGCAAAAATACACTTGCATACTTGGGTACGGACACACACGCACACACAGCAAAAGCTCACAAAAGCTGCTTAGCCTACCAGTTAGTTCCAATGAATGTATTTTGCAACAGCTCTAAATGCCTTTATATAAATGTTCTTTTTTTGGTGGTAATTCTCTGTTTAGGCCCCACCCATGGACGCCATGGCGATGAAGCGTTCCCAGCTGTACGCCGTGAGCAACAACCCGTACTCCCAGCAACAGGGGGCGCCGTACCCCGGCCAACCCTATGGCTCCCATTGTTGCATCGCTATTCAATGGGAATGTCCGGAAGAGGTCACATGACCGCCATGGGGGGAATGCAATATCCTTCACAGGTAGGCTTCCTGGACGTTTGTGTCCCCTATCGATTTAAGATTTTCTTTTATTTTCGGTAATTTAATAAGTTACTGGATGCTCTTTTTATATCTAATGTTGTTCAATTACAGCATTCTCTTTACTTTTTACTTTCCATTGGTTTGTTTATGCGTTGGTAATGACAGTTAGCAGGGATGTCACAAATTATCGGCCACCGAAGAACATAAGCGGCCAAAATATACGCCCCTAAACACGTGACCAGTGAAATGTGCATGATTATCAGGAGCGGATCACGGGACTCCAAAACTATATAGCACGATTGTGTCGAGTCGACTGACCGGCGATGCAAGACCTATCTATGTATGTACGGAGCTGCTGTCTTTTGCCGGTGTCTTGCCCGGTGGCGGTTGCTGCTGCCTCAGCGCAGGCCTGCCTGCCACCACAGCTAGTCGGCTACCAGGACTATTCCTGGAGGGAGCGTGCCAGGCTACAGTTATATTTAGAGACGTGGTCCTTCTGACGCCCCTGGGCTCCGAGGCTTCCTGTGTGAGGAAGATCTAGAGAGGACGCTAGCCGTGCAGCTGCAGCTCTCCAGTCAAATCTGAAAAACGTTCTCCTCCCTCCGCCTGGCTTGTCAATGAGTGGATCTAGCAATGTAGCCAATCTATCATTCCAATTGAACATGGGTCTTGGTGGTATTGAACAAGGTAGCATTGAGCAAGGTCAGTTTTAAACACAAAAGGTCGTACGGTCATACCAGCACCTGTGGGATATTCACTCCTCCACTAGAAAATGAATAATTTAATAGTTTGGCATATTTACAGTACAGACCTCGTCAGAGAACTGTGTGGGCAGTGTGGGGAAACAGTGGATGAAATGCATCATCGTTCAGTAATCGTATTCGAGGTAAACCTTTGAAGTCATCGTGGACTATAAATGTGGAGTCTTGTGGCCCGGCCCCACGACTACGGTACCATCGTCAGGAATGGGAATGCGTGACGGGGAACAGTCGATGCTGTGAGTGTGACCTACTTCTGGGTGTCTCGGGGGACGGTCATCTGATGATGGCTGTACCACTGCAGCCATCAACTACCCACAGTGTGGTTGGGCCTCGTTTGATAGAATAATACTGTAGTAATAATAATAATAATAATAAACTGTATTTGTATAGCACTTTTCATACATAAAATGAATCGCAAAGTGCTTTTCATTATGGCTTTAAAAAACAACACACATAAAAACAACACACATTAATAAAACTGAATGAATCAGTTCATAAAAATAGAATAAAAACAATAAAAAGCCAGAGAAATAAAAGCAGTAAAAATGGTAGAAAAAGAAGATAAAACATACTGAACATACTGTATGTATATATATACAGTAATATAGACTATATATTAGGGCTGGGCGATGATTATTTCAAACTTTTAACTTGATTACGATTACTGAACAATTATTTACCTCGTTTGCCTATTTATTAACCTTTTTGCCTTAAATACAATTAATGAACGATTATTTATTTTGTTGTACACTGCCCTCAAAGTTCTCTGACAAAGTCTGTACTGTAAGTATTCTACAGTATAGACTATTTAAGCTGGGATTTATTTTTCAAATAAAGATGTCCATATCTCATCTCTGTAGGAGATGAGACACTTCTTTTAAAATAATTTGAGGAAGCGCACACAGAAGAACTACTGTATTTATGGATATTTTATTGAATATTTAATATTTACAGTTGAAATTAACCAAATTAACCGACAAGATGAAGTCTGTGAGAGGTTCTAAATGTCGGTTTCGATACATTTTCTGTTACCAAGTCCTACTATATCTATATCTATATGTATAGATATATATATATAATAATAATATAATCCCGGGAGCTGTAAAAGAGAAGCCCACTTTTTTACCCCCTGGTGCTTTTCTTATGACGGCCTCGTGAGTGGTGATATCGGAGCAACGACCACTCCCAGACGCAACACGAGAACGTCTATTTAGGCGAAGAAATGTTGTCGTCATCTCGTCACCATGTGTTCATTACATCATTACCCCTTTTTTGCCGCCTGTTTTCTCCTCGTTTAGCTGAGGGGGGTGCAGGTTTTTTGCTGCTGGTGTTGTAATGGCTTCTGTCAGTGCTGGGTCCAGATGGCCCAGGAGCGCCTCCGCCACACAAGCCTCCAGTTTCTGGTTCTGGTGGTGGAGATGGGTGTCACTGGTACCGTTGGGGGGGGTACCACCATCACCACCATGGTGATCTGCTTGATTTTGTCTGCTTGCCCACCCATTATGGCTAAGCTAGGCCCAAGCTAAGCTAGGTTCATCATCACTGAGCTCCTGTCTACAGGCTAAAGGACGTGTAGCGACATGGCTTGTAGCGTGTTGCTTCAACCTGAAAGGCCTGTGGAGATGAAACGGATGAAAAACGGGAGACCATTTCCTAGTGAAGAGCTAAGAGCCAACAAGTCGCTTCTGCTCGATAATAGTAAACGGTAAATAATGAATAAAAAGATTGAAAACATTTACAGTTGATAATTCAATCATGTAAAGTTCTTTAGGTACCACAGTGATATATCGCTGCCTCTCCTTCAACAAATGAACTCTTTGTAAGTCGCTTTGGATAAAATGCCCTAAATGTAAATGTAATGTAAATGTAAAGTACCATTACCATTTTTCCCCAGGCCTTCTGATTTTACATAGAGCAGTGAAGGATCTAAGCAGGCCTCACCTGCATAACGTAACCCTCGTCTGGCCTTAGTGAGGCATGGATTAAGCCCCGTTCAGGTCATCCCTCTGAGGTCATCCCTGGTTTTTAGGCTAGTCCTTGTCTAGGGGGGGCTAGGCCATTTGGAAGGCAGAGAAAAGATTGTACAAAAACCAGGCTACTTAATATCTCCAGTCAATCAGTAATGGATTCCTGCTATCGACTTTTCAGGCCTGTTGCTGCCTCCCTTCTGTCTCTGTCTCTGTCCTCTCTTTCTCTTTCTCTTTCTCTTTCTCTCTCTCTCTCTCTCTCTCTCTCTCTCTCTCTCTCTCTCTCTCTCTCTCTCTCTCTCTCTCTCTCTCTCTCCAATCTTTGTTTTCACTGTTGTTGGCTCCTCCTCTTCCTCTTCTGTCTTCGGCTTGGCCTCCGCACAGATGCTCCAGGGCTCATGGAAGAACCTGTGGTTGTGCTTCAAAAATACACATGGTGCCCCCTGTTGGATCTCTGATACACCAGCGCTCGGCACTCACTGGCTTTGTTGACATGTGTCTGTCAGCCCACGGGACGTATTTCAATCGACATAGTCACTATACAAAAAAATGATTATATTAGAATCACAATATGCTACATCATCTATAGAATATTGATGTAGTGTGATGTAATGCCTGGTGGTTGTTTCAGGGGTTACCGAGTGAGTTCTAGAACTGTAACATCTGAGAGGAGAGCCGTGGGGAATCTATGCCAATAGGATTCATGTGCTTGCACCCGCACTTTTAACATCAATTGAATGTTCCTCAAGGTCATTCATTGAGGACCGTCCACCACGCAACATGTACTGTGATGTCCGGCCCAGTCTTTGCTTGCACGTCACTAAATCAGATCCACATCTCTTAAGGTAGTGTGTGGAACCCGTGATGAATCCTAGCCCGCATTCCCGCATGATACTCCTAAATGTTGGAACTTTGGAACGATAGATGGGGAATGGGTTCTGTTGAATGCTCACAGTCCTGAAAGCGCGTACGTGACGGCGATATTTTGCCACTGAATTCATTCATTTAAAGAGCGTCATCGCCATGAGTCGGTTCACTCTCGGTTGAGCGGTGAGACCGTACTATTTCTTTTCATGTCCTTTTTTTAGCCCAGACGCGGATTTTTAAACATTGTGGAAATGTGTACCACACATTTCTGACGTCAAGCTGAACTTGTTGGACTCTGTCGGACCCTCTGAAGAGCGCAGACGGCAGCACATTACGCTAAGCTAGCATTTATAAACCATTAAACGTTGGGCCTGTTTTATATAACCCTGCTCAGACTGGACATAAATTGGCCACATGAAAGCGACGTGTATGCAGTCACTTTTCCCTCAACCTAATCAAATTGATACCACTTATGGTTAGCGAGCTAATGCTATCTAGCGTAACTGCCCAGGCGTCCTGTGTAGATTACGGGCCCGTGTCGTGAGAAGAAGGCATGAAGCGAGTCGTCTCTGAATGCTGGTGGGACCACAGTGTTTCCGTGACGCTTGGAAGCAAGCTGGCCGCCACTTGCGTAAGGCCTATCCAGCCCAGCTTCCAGACAATAAATAGAGAGGTTTTTCCTGTGTTTCTGGGTGTTTGTCATTTCCTCCGTGTGCACAGAGGGAAATGACACCCATAATGGAGTGTTAGTGTCATGAATCCTAATGTCTTGTTTTATTTCTTGTTTTCTCTGTCCTCTCCTCTCTCCTCTCCCCTCTCCTCTCTCTCTCCCCTGTCTCTCCTCTCCCTCTCCCTCTCCTCCCTCCCTGCTCCTATTCCTTCTCCCCTTTTCTCTCCTTTCCTCCTCTCCCCCTCTCTCTCCTCTCGTCCTCTCTTCACTCCCCTCTCTCCTCTCCCCTCTCTCCCCCCTCTCATCCCCTCTGCCTCTCTCATCTCCTCTCTCCTTTCCCCTCTCTCCTCTTCCCTTTTCTCGCCTCTCCCTCCTCTCCTCTCGTCCTCTGTCCTCTCTCTCTCCACTCCCTCCTCCTCTCCTCTCTCTCTGTCCTGCTCTCACTCCCCGCCCTCCCCGCCCCCCCCCCTCCCTGCTCCTCCTCCTCCTCTCCTCCTCCAGATGGGCTTCAGCGGGGTACAGCAGCAGGGCATGGCGGGGTAACGGCCAGCCCGAGTCTGGCAGCCTCCCTACTACAAGCGCCGCCCAGAGCAGCAAAGCAGCAGCAGCAGCAGCAAGCAGCAGCAGCAGGCAGCAAGCAGCAGCCAGCCGCCCCAGCCAGACGGCCCTACATGCAACCCCCAGCCGCTGCCCAGCAGGTAGGACGCTCTGAAATACGCAACTCCCACAATGCTTTGCGCTCAGAAAATGTGCCTAGTCATTTTCCTGGTGGCTATACGGGCCCCTGAGCCCTTTTTTGTATTTTTGAAGATTTTTGTAGTGAATCTTCAATTTTGGTGTTTTTTTTATTTGTTCATTTGTGTTTATGGGATTTGTAAGTTTGGAAACTGTTTTATTGGGGACCAGAGTGAGAGGCTACAGGACCGCGGGTTGAGTGAGAAGAGGAGGAATAGCACATATCTAGCATCGCAGGGGAAATCGAACCCCGAGTCATTTCATGTCGTATTGCCCGCCATGTTCTGATCGTGTTGGTGCATCGGGTCCGGGCGTCTGTTGAGCTAACTGTTAGGAGTGTGGGCCAGGAGGCGAGCGGGCCGGGTGGCGGGGAGGCGGGGCCGGGGGGCGCTGCGGAGGGGGGGTGTCCTGTACGGGCGCTTCTCTCAACCAGTCCAAGCCCTCCCCTTCCGTTTCTCCCCAAGTGTCTTCTCTGCGTCTTAAAAATATCTGGTGTGTTGTGTGTGTGTGTGTGTGGTGTGTGTGTGGTGTTGTGTGTGTGTGTTGTGTGTGTGTGGCAGGAGAGGTACCAAGTTTGGCTCATCACACACACACACACACACACACACACCACACACACACACATGCACAAACACACCCAAAGATCTGCTCAGGCCTCCGCTATGCTCTCCTTACTGCTCAGTTCTGTTATCCCACTCCCTCCTCTCTGTCTCTCTCTCCTCATCTAACTCTTTCTGCTCTGTCTCTCTTTATCTAACTCTCACCCTCTCTCTCTCTCTCTCTGTCCCTGTCTCTCTGTCCCTGTCTCTCTCTCTGTGTCTCACTGCCAACCTGTCTGTCCCTTTTGTCTTCCTCTCATTTTTACTCTCAATAAGCTGTTATCCCTTCCTCTCCAGTTCCCTAGTTCCTCTCCTCTCCTCTCCTCTCCTCTCCTCTCCTCTCCTCTCCTCTCCTCTCCTTTCCTCTCCTCTCCTCTCCTCTCCTCTCTCTGTACGAGTCCCTTCTCGCTTGTGAGACCCAAGGCAGATTTTTGAAGCTGCTGCTGATGCTGCTGCTACTGAGGAGGAGGAGGAGGAGGATGGTGTTGCCATGGTGACGGGGGCCGTTCTGAAAACGGCAGTCTCTCTCTCTCTCTCTCTCTCTCTCTCTCTCTCTCTCTCTCTCTCTCTCTCTCTCTCGTCTCTCTCTCTCTCACTGTCTCTCTTTGGGAACAAAAAAGCAGTGACATAAAAACAAACGCTTGTTGCTCCCGACCGGCCGGTATCAGTGTTTCTCCACCCCCACCTCCACCACCACCTCCTCCTCCTCCACCACCACCTCCACCTCTACCACCACCTCCACCTACTCCACCTACTCCACCACCTCCACCACGCCTTAAGTAGGAAGTTGATCATAGCGTAGCATCTTAGCAAAGAGACGGGGCACCGTCTCTTTCCTGAGCAGTTATGCTAGGCCCAACCCAGGTTGCTGAGCCGTGGTGTCCAGGTGAAGATGATAACGATATAAAATCTGTTACGACCCACAACTATTAATGGAGAAATATGACCGTTGGGGAGCACATCAAATCTAAGCGGTTGTCCTATTAAAACTACTTACTGGTGAAGGATTCTTCCATAAACTGTGGGCTGTCAGGTGAATCATAGACTAAGGTCGGGCGTAAAAGCAAAGACTATTAGCATCACATCCTCGATGCTCTGTACTGCTGTCAGTTTGGCCTTTGACTGCGCTGTGGTCTTGCTCTACCTCCTCTACTCTAGAGAGACCGAGAGAGAGAGAGAGAGAGAGAGAGAGAGAGAGATGGGCTGAGAGGACCCGAGCAGCTGATTGGCTGAGCTGTTGGCAAGGGGAGGGGATGCTGGCCTGCTATTGGCTGTCCAGGGACGGATTGGGAGATCTGAGAGTTCTTCTCTTCTCTTCTCCCTCCTGGCTTCCCTCCTCCTCCGCTCGACGGGCATCAATCCTCACCTCAACTGCTTACTTGATTTTACAATATAGTGAATTGAGATGATACATTTCTATCTGTCATTTAATAGCCTCGAAGAGAGAGAGAGAGAGAGAGAGAGAGGAGGAGAAGAGAGAGAGAGAGAGAGAGAGAGAGAGAGAGAGAGAGAGAGAGAGAGAGAGAGAGAGAGAGAGAGAGAGAGAGAGAGAGAGAGAGAGAGAGAGAGGAGAGAGAGAGAGAGAGAGAGAGAGCAGTCAGCTCAGAATGAGTCATTCTGCTCTTCCCTTTCTCCTCTCTCTGGATGCTTTGAGTCTAAAGAACGACTCCTTCCCCAGCCTCGCTCTCAAGGTGAAGTGGTCCTTACCTCGAGAGACGCACACACACACACACACAGAAGCTGTATCTGTGCTCATCGTGAATCGATGTGTCCGTGCTTGGCTCTCCTGACAGAGTAGTTCATTGTATACATTTGCTTCTGCACTTTATTACTACTACTACTACTACTACTACTACTATCTTTCTGTCTCTGTCTCTCTCTTTCTGTCTCTGTCTCTGTCTCTTCCTCTCTCTCGGTTCCTCTCTCTCTGTGTCTCTCTGTTTCTCTGTCTGTCCCTCTCTCTCTCTGTTTCTCTCTTCCTCTCTCTGTTTATCTGTCTCTGTCCCTCTCTCTCTCTCTCTCTCTGTCTCTCGCTCTGTCTCTCGCTCTGTCTCTCTCTGTTTCTCTGTCTCTGTCTCTGTCTCTCTGTCTCTCTCTCACTGTGTGTGTGTGTCTCTCTCTCTCTCAGTATCTATATTTAAAGGTGCAGCTGTCAGCATCGTGGCCAGCTTCCCAGGGGGCTGCTGGGAAATTTCCTCCTCTCCTAATTACTCTCAGCGCTACTATTACTCTCTGTTGAAATCCCTCATCCTCAGTGTGTGTGTGTGTGTGTGTCACTGGAAAGTTCCCCCTCGTTTCGTTTCCGTGCGTGTGCCGTGGGAGTCCTTAACGAACCTTCGTAATTTCGACTATAAATCACGCGGTCAGCAGCCGGGGCACCTCAACCGACACGCCCGCGGCAGCCCGGAGACGGGTCCTGAAACGTAGCCAACGCTGTGCGCATTTCAGAGCCCCCCGGTCGACGCGGAGGTCGGACATAGAGGGCGGGAGCTGTTGCCATGACGAAATCGCAAGGAGATCCGTGAAGCCCATTAATGGCTCACGGGTTAGCATGCTAGCCCATTAGTATGTTATCCCAGCACACTAGTATGTGTTAGCACGCTAGTGCATGCACACTTGGCATGCTACCGTGGTAATAGCCTGCTTATGGGCTGGCACGTGTTAGCACGCTAGCATGAGAATAATCAGCAAAAAGATACGTCAACGTGATGGAAGAATACGTTGCGAGTGAAAGGGTAACTTGGTTGAAAAGTATCTTCGAGTGGGTGGGGGGGGGGTTCATTAGTAAAAACTAGTTTGAGAACCACTCATATATGGGGGCTAGTCATGCTATGCTATCACAAGCCTGTTAGCATATTGTCTTATTGGCATGGTCCTAGATTGCAACATATTTCCTTCCCGAAAATGAAGGCTTTAGTAGTGGTGTGTTCCTGTTTTACCGTGTCTGTCAGTGTGTATGGCTTACTGGAGGACTGAGAGTGAATCGCTGAGTGTTGTAGCTTGGGGGGGGGAAAGGGTGACTAAGTTCTGGGCTCTGTGAACCGTCATTTTCCAATGGGTTGAGTGTTTTTTTCTTTTTGTGACTAATAACAAACAAGTCCCTTGGGCCGGTGGAGAGTTAGTCAGCGATGTGTTTTTAATGAGGCTGCCTCGCGGCATTCATCTGAGGCAGCTCTGAAGCGTTCGTCGGGCCTCCGGGTGGAGACCACAGCTGGCTCTGCTGGCTCTAACAGAGAATAAGAATAAAATGAAAAACTGTTGATAGGTGATTTCCAACGGGAGGAGTGTAATGCTTTTTGAAAAGGAGATTTAATTTCTAGCTGAATCTAACAGGTGTTTGACAGCCAAAGGGTTGTTAGTTCGAAACGCCAACATCCACAGTGTACCTGTACATTTAGATTTACATTTAGGGCATTTGACACTTTTGTCCATAAGCGACTTACAATAATAATAATAATAATAATACATTTTATTTGTATTGCACTTTACATTTGACAATCTCAAAGTGCTACAAGTTAAAAATCATTGAATACTACAAACAACAACAAAAAAACCTATCAGGATCTAGAAAAAAGCTCTACTAAAAAGGTGGGTTTTTAAGCCACGTTTAAAAGCATCCACAGTCTGTGGTGTCCTCAGATGGTCGGGGAGAGCATTCCACAGGCTGGGAGCAACCGAGTAGAAGGCCCGATCTCCCATGGTACGGAGCTTGGTCCTGGGAAGTTTGAGAAGGTTGGCAGTTCCAGAGCGGAGGTTACGTGTGGCGGTTTGTGGAGTGAGGAGTTCCTTGAGGTAGGGAGGAGCATTGCCATGGATGGTAAGTAAGGAGGGAGACCTTATACTCAATCCTGAATGAGACAGGACTTACAATATGTACATTTGTCGAAAGAGACAGCAAAATATCGCTGTGGTGCATAAAGACAAGAATAGAGCAGGTTTCAAGCATTCATAATTGCAAGGTTAATAGAACGAGTTTCATAATTAGGTTGCCTGCATAATAGTTGGGATAAGAGCAGAAGTGAGTGCATTACCAACACCAAGACCAAACAATATGCTAAACAATGGCAAGTACTATTATTCAGTGCCAAGACAAACACGCAAGTGAGTGCTAGGGTTAGGAGAGGGAAGGCGATTCCAACTCTCAACCTGCTCCTTTATGGGGAACTTTGGAGATTTTCAACCTGCTTCCATTTCAATATTCAAATGAATGATGTTTCCATGCCCTCCGCGTCCCAGACCTCCCTGCTCCTCTTGTCTGCGGGATGACCTCATCTTACCCATCATCCGACTCCAACGCCATCATTAACTCCAGTCAAATGGTGGAGTTGGGCTGAGGTTTTGCATCTGCACTGATCTGTGCCCCAGAGACATACACACAGAGACACACAACTTGCATACGCTTCTTAATGTCTACTCTATCCCTCATGCGGATAGATGGAGATAAGGTTGAAAAGTTCTGCGTTAAATGTTTGACTGTAAAATAAAAGTGTGCTGTGCTAAATGACAAAAAAGTGAAATGGATGTGGCTGAAAAAGTCTAAATGTCCTCTCTCCGCCCTCTCACCCCCCCTTTCTCTCTCCCATCTCTCTCTTCCCTCTCTCTCTCTCCCCTCCCTCTCCCCCCTCTCTCTCCCCATTCTGTCACCTCCCTCTCTCTCCCTCTCTCTCTCTCCCAGGACCTGTCGGGCTCCGTCGATGACTTGCCCACGGGCACGGAGGCGGCCGTCAGCTCTGCGGCGAGCGCGTCGGGCTCCACCAGCAGCCAGGGGGAGGGCAGCAACCCCGCCCAGTCCCCCTTCTCCCCCCACGTCTCCCCCCGGCCCCCCGCCATGCGCGGTGGGGGGGCCTCCTCCGCCTCCCCGGTTGCCTCCCCCCTGGGCTCCGGCCAATCGCGCTCCGGGCCCATCTCCCCGGCCAGTGGCCCCGGTAGGCCACGTGATGCACCCATTAATCTAATTAATTAATTAATTGATAAATTCTTTCATTACATTTATTCTCCCTTATACACAATGTCTCAGGTGCAACACAACCACATACACACATACACAGGTACACAACTACACATGGTCTCGTCCACACACACACACACGCAAACGTAACACACATAACACACACGCTCAACGCCACATACAATGACACACACTCTTTTACACACACAACCTCACACTTAACGCACAACCACATACACACATAATGTACACGCAGTTACAGATTCTCCTATTCTTCAATCCCTCGTCTTTAACACACACCGTCGCCTCTACACACAACCACACAAACACACACACACACACACACGTATACATGCAACTGGTGGGGGTTGGGGGGAGGGACAATCAGCCTGCTCCATCTGATTACCCACAATGCTCTGGGAAGGCACGGCAATCCCATGCCTCTGTGTGAGTCAACAGAAAGAGTAGAGGTCCATCCTAGCAGCTTATAGCCTACCGTAGACAGGCAGACAGGTAGACAGACAGACAGACAGACAGATACAGTATCTATATCATTAGGATCTGTAGCTGTCGTCAGGCGGCGACATCATGCGGGGCTGTGATACCCGATCATTAGGTGGTCTCGTTACAGAGGCTTACTTTCCACCGTTTCCTCAGTTATTGGTCCAAATTGCCAGTGGCATAGCCCCAACCACCCCCCCCCCCCCCCCCCCCCAACACACACGCACACACGCATGTACGCACACATACACACCGAACTTCGGTACACACACACACACCCACACGCACACCTAGAGCATCGGTACACGCACATGCACACACGCACACACACGCACACACACACAGCCAGCTGTGATAACGAGGCCAGCAGGTGTCTGCTGGGCTGAGGCTCCAGGAGACCCCATTAGTCTGCGTTGCCGTGGCAACCACATGACACACACACACACACACACACACACACACACACACAGGTTAATCTTCAGGTCTCTCTGTACAAAGCCGCTTCCTGTGCATACACACACAGAAACACACGCACACACACACATTGATTCTGTATCTGCTTGTGTTGTGTGTTTGATTGTGTGTGTGTGTGTGTGTGTGTGTGTGTGTGTGTGTGTGTGTGTGTGTGTGTGTGTGTGTGTGTGTGTGTGTGTGTGTGTGTGTGTGTGTGTGTGTGTGTGTAACATTATTATATCAATTCCTCTGTGTGTTCCAGGGGCCCAGGTGGCGGCCCCTGACCCCGGGCGGTGTGTCTCAGGACATGGGGCCCCACGGTGCGATGGGCCAGTCCCCCATACCTCAGGACAGAGGTGAGGCCCCTGGCATGGAGACTCTAATAACACACCAACCATTCTAGGAACCACGTTGTTAATATCTATATGGTTCCTAGAAAGTATTCTATCATAACTGTGTTCCATAGAATTTATTCTATAATAACTGTGGTTTAGAGAGTGTATTTCATAAGATAAGATAAAACGTTATTAATCCCGAAGGCTATTCTTGATACAAGCTTATGCTTCCTTAAAAGTATTCTTTCCGCACTACTGTGGCTCCTAGAAAGTATTTTATACTAACTATTTTTCCTGGAAAGTATTCCATACTAACTATGACTCCTTAAATGTATTCTTTACTTACTACTGTGTCTCCTAAAAAAGCATTCTATACTAACTGTACGATACTGTTTGTGTGTGTGTGTGTGTGCATCTCCTCAGGGTTTTCCTCACGCCATGCAACGCAACGCCCCGGGACCTCAGTTTGGCCCCCAGCCATCGGGGCCCCCAATGTCGCCCCAGGGCCCGCCTCCCGGACCTGGGCCCATGCACCACAGCGCCTCCTATCAGCAGGGAGGAGGAGGCCCCTCCTACGGTCCTCAGTATGGCCCCCAGGTACACCGTGGGCCCCTGGAGCCAGAACACCTTGAAGTTTGTGTGTGTGTGTGTGTGTGTGTGCGTGTGTGCGTGTGTGCGTGTGTGCGTGCGCGTTTGTGTGCCTGCATGCCCGACTGATGTGTAATTACTCATGTGAGTGAATCATCTGCGGAAGACCTCACCAGATGTTCCTCACGCTGCAGATGTGAAGTGTGTTCACATCTGTTGTTCTGTATAGTCGGGAACTACAGCCTCACACACACACACACACACACACACACACACACACACACACACACACACACACACACACACACACACACACACACACACACACACACACACACACACACACACACAGCCCAGTGGTCAGGGTTCAGTATGAAATGATGTAACTTTAACATGAACCACTATTAATGTATTCACTCTGCTGCTACTTGTTGTTGTTGTTGTGGAGTGTTGTCTCTAGTTCCGTGTTCATCCAGAACAATCTCTGCCTTATTCACCATCATCCGTCACAGTTGTGTTGTGTGTAGATAAATGTTCCAAAATTCTACATATGGCTGTGGGCGTGGCCTTGCGTAGTTCAAAAACCTTCTCCATCCAATCAGAATAATGCAACAATAACAAAGCAACACTCAGAATCAGAATCAGAATGATCTTTATTGCCTCATTTTTTACAAACAAGGAATGTGCTTTTGTGAAATTGGTGCATAACATTGAACATTAAACAGAGTGACATGAATTGTCCTCTAAGAAAAGGCTTCCATGTCAACGTCTCTTCGCCCCCCACCCCCCACGGCACCCCTGTGTCCCCCAGGTAACTACCCCAGACCTCCACACTATGGTGGGGCCCCCACGGCCAGCTACAGCGGCCCCGGCCCCACTAACAACAGTATGGGCCTGAACACCGGCAGCCCCATGCACGGCCAAGGGCCCTCCGCCCCACTGCCAGGCCGCAGCCTGGGTCCTGGGGGTCCCGGGTCTGGTCTCGGGTCTGGTCCGGGGTCTGGTCTGGGCGGGGGCCGGCCGAACTACCCTCGGGGCCCCAGCCACATGGCCCCCACGTCGCCTGGCATGCCTCAGCCGGCCGGCCAGGGCATGAGGTGCCTCGGCGGACCCACCGGCGTCCGCAAGCCCTGCGAGACGGGGCCCCATGCTGTCCCAGGGCCCCACTCTGTCCCAGGGGCCAACTCTTCCTTGGCCTCCTTCTCCTCTTCCTCCGCCCAGTCCAGGTGAGTGCCCTCTAGCTGAGGACCGTAGTGAAGCCATGCAGGTGAAGTATAAAGGATTTGTCCTATCGATCAGGGGTGTCAAACATGTGGGCCCGTGGGCCGAATGCAGCACGCGAACTGATCCAATCGGGCCTGGGAGGCAATTTGATAAAATTGTCCTTGTACAAGCTACAAGGACCTGGAGACTCTTTCGCTCGCCCTTTCCATTCAACCCTCCTGATGTGACAGAGGACCTCCAATTGGAGATAATCGAATAGAAAGGCGACAGTGTTAAAAGGCACATTTGCCACTTGTGTGATTTTTTTTATTTTTTCATCAGTCCCTGGGATCGAACTATCCCTATATAAAACCTTTGCCTCAATAATTCTATCCATGTTCGGTGAACAGGCATTTTCAGTGATGTATATGAATCAAAATTCAGGTCCAAACTTTAGAAAGTTACAGGGGAAGTAACATTAGAGAGGAATAAATCAAGTTGGCCTAAATATCTCAGACTCTAGCCTTGTGTATATTGCTCATTTCACTATTTTGTAGTCTTTTAAGGTAAAGAGACATTTTAAAGCTGCATTGCGCACAGAGAGCACATCTTCAATCATATCAAATACCCCGCTAAGTAACATTTGTCTGTTATGGCCCTCAACCTAAATGAGTTTGACACCCCTGAACCACTATTATATTAATTCTGCTGTTATTAACTCCTTAGTTCCTTAGTTCTAGAAACGTCTCTGCTATACCATTCTTATCATCCGTCCTTCTATCTTAAGTAGTAGTTAAGTAGAACGTTTAATCTCGCTTTTTCTTATGATTTCTTATTATTGTTTGGGGGGGGTCCGATTTTTGGGAACGTAAACAAAAACAAATGACCGTCTCTTTTCCCCCCCCCCCCCCCCCCCGCTTCAGACCCCACCCCCCCAGCCCCGCCTCCTGGCCACCGCCAGGGTCGCAACCTGCACTCTCCCCACCCGCCCCTCGCCAACACCCTCACCCTCACCCTCACCCTCACCCCACCACCCTCAGCCTCACCCCCACCCTCACCACCCGCACCAGCACCAGCACCAGCAGGGTAGTGGTGGTGGCCACAGAGCCCCCCCCTCCCCTCATCCTGTCCCCTCCAGTCACCACGGGTAGGTCTCTCTCTCTTTCTTCCTCCCATTCTCTTTCTCTTTCTCTCTCTCTCTCTCTCTCTCTCTCTCTCTCTCTCTCTCTCTCTCTCTGTCTCTGTCTCTGTCTCTCTGTCTGTGTGTGTGTGTATTGCCTTACTAACTCTACCGCCATCCCTCCAGCATGCGGTGCAGTCAGTGATGACGCAACCAAAAGCCAACACATGGCTTCAGAGACTGAGTAAGGCTACAGACTTCAGGCTAATGAAGACACTGATAAATGGTGTTGACCAATCACAGGCCGCAGTGAATAAGAAAAGGGGGGGGGGGGGGGGGGTGGTAGGGTTGTGTTGTCATGAACACTTTTGATTGGCTATCGCAGCTGCCATCACGATGAGTACCACATGACTGGTCTGGGATATAGCATGCGCTATAACTGAACCATAACCTATTCCTTCCTTCCTCCTCCTCCAACGGAACGAGATTTCTCTCCATCCATCTCTCTTTTCTCTCTCCATCTCTATCTCTCTATCTCTACATATACTGCATATCTATAGCTATATCTCTCTATCTATCTATCTAAAACTCTCCCTCTCTCTCTCTCTGTCTCCCCCCCCCCCCCGCCTGCACCCTCTCCAGCTGTGGTGTTGCAGGGGTCCAAACTGGCACGGCCTGGTCTCAATAATCAAGATGTGTGTTTTGGTATTGATAACTAACCCCTCCTCGCTGCACGCTAGTTATCTTCACGCTAGTTAGCTTCCAAAGTCCAACATGTAATGAGCAGGAAATCAGCTTTTTGGTTGTTTTTCTTCTTCTTCTTCTTCTGCGGTGTCCAGGCAGGGCGCTTTCCCGAGACCCATGGGTGGGCCGATGGGTGTACTGGGCCCCGGCGGTCCCCTACAGCCAGCAGCCAGGCAACCACGGTGGAAGAATGACCCACAAGGGCCCGCCTACCACGCCCCGCCCTCAGGTTAGGACCGCATCACTTCCTGGTCGACAGCTAGGTCGATAGCTAGACAGCCTGGAGTTTACTCATATTTCACTTCATTTTCTTTTTGTTCTTTTTTATACTGTTAGAGTACATTTGTAAGATAATTTTAATGATTTAAGTGTAAAGCTGAATACAATTTCTAATTAAAATGCCTCAAAAACCAATTGGATGACTTTTCTCTCATCTAGGCCCCATGATGATGTCACCAGAGAGGATGGGCAGTCCCCCGGCCAAACAAGAGGGCGGAGCTTAGCCGAGATGGCCCCACCCCCAACACCACTGACCACCCCCCTACCCCCCACCCCCACTGCCGCCCGCCGCTGACCGCCCAAACCCAAGGTAACCCAATCAGAACCCTCCCAACGCCCCGTAGCTCCGCCTCCCCTCCTGTTCTGCATGCACTGAGCATGCTCCAACCCCCACATCGTTAGCGTAAGGCGCGAGAAGTGAGCCGTGACGTCATGGCAACAAACGAGACGAGAGTCTTGCGGAGTTAGAGCGCGTTGCCATGGCATCCAAACATCAAGGGTTGTTTCTCTCTCTCTCTCTCTCTCTCTCTCTCTCTCTCTCTCTCTCTCTCTCTCTCTCTGTCTCTCCCCCTGCCTCCACCTTTTTATAGACGGGCTTGAAATAAAACCTCCCCTCATCGACAGCGCTGCCTCGCTGGTGGCGTCACGCTCTCGCAATCGCTTTGTTTGTTTGTTTGTTTGTTTGTTTGTTGTTGTTGTTTTTAGATGTGTTCCTTTGGACCGCTCCTCTCGCTTCGCCTCCCTCGTTCTCGTTAAAGTTGTGTGTGTGTAGTTCTCCAAACTTTCTCCTCCTGCTCTCCTCCCTCCCTCCCCCGAGGACGAGGAAGAGGTTGTGTGGCTTTGATTGATGTTTTTGTGTGTGTGTGTGTGTGTGTGTGTGTGTGTGTGTGTGTGTGTGTGTGTGTGGTGTGTGTGTGTGTGTGTGTGTGGTGTGTGTGTGTGTGTGTGTGTGTGTGTGTGTGTGTGTGTGTGTGTGTGTGTGTGCGCGCTGTCTTGTTTTTCCCGCTCCGCCAGCATGCGGTCCTTTGGAGACGGGGTGCTAATAACAACAACAACAATAACAGCTACGGCAGCTAGCTAGCGTAGCGGTGGCGGCTGCGGTGGCGGCAGCTTTGTGTGTGTCTCCCCCGACTGAGCTGACGTGATTCTGTCACAATGGAGGCCCCCCTGGGTGGTGGTGGTGTGGTGACGGGGGGGGGGGGGGGGGTTTAAGGCCAGCAATGGATGAGCATATGGGAGCAATATGTGGGCTCTTGTTAGTTAGAGAAGGAGGGGGGTGGGGGGGAGTGCTACCTATAGCAAGGCTACAGTCCCTTAGATGAACGACGGCGATCAGAACTGGATGCGGTCCTCTAGCACGGCAAACGACGCCCGACAAAGCTGAAAACGCATTTGAGAACGTTGGATGTGAAAAACGGACTGAAATCGTACAGTGTATGCCTGGCTTCAACACTTGCCTCTGGTGTGTGTGTGTGTGTGCCTGTGTGTCTGTGTGTGGATTGTGTGTGTCCATTGTGTGTCCCTATTTCGTGTCATCAGCAGGACCGCACAGTTATCAGTGTGTGTCCAGCCCCCCACCCCTCCCCTCTGTCCCCGGGCTCGGCTAGGCTCGTCCTCGGCTAGCTTGGCCTCGCGACGCGCGGAGCACGGCAACGTCGTTAGCGCTAGCGTTAATGCCCCCGCCTGGCCCAGAATGCCCTCCAGCCCTGTGAGTCCTATATTTCGGTATTTTATTTATGTTTTTAAGTCTTGACACGGGGCTCTGTGGTGTTCCAAGTTGAGAATTCCCAATTCACAACATGAGGTCGATTCAGGAGACGAATCAGGAGAGTTGTTCAGTGAACAGAGCCCTGGAATGGACTGCTATGATGAAGGACGCTTTCCATCTGGTCACATCTGCTGCACCCCTAGACTGTACGATGAAGACCTTGCTGTATTGTCCACATCTGCGCCGCTCGTGTTTCGCCCTGCCTGACCTTGACCCCTGGCTCGTGTGGAGGTCATGGTTTCTCCAGGCGTTCACGGCGTTGAAAAAAATACCCATGACTTCTACATGTGATGGTTGTGTTGCTGTTGAGATGAATAATTTCTATAAATGATAAAGTGACTTATATTTGTAATTGTATTACTTATAGTACATCTATTATCACGTTAGCAGTTCTTAAATGGAGCCATTTGGCCCTCCAGCTAACCATCCTATCACATGGTGGCCATCCAGTGAAACACTCACCCACCTCCACCCTGTTTACTCACCTCTCGCTCTCCCCCCCTCTCCCTCCCCAGACGCCCGGTGGGTGCGTGACCTCCGTGGCGGTGGACAAGGCTGCAGCGGGGGTGGCGGCGGCGCTGTACCAGATGGGCGGGGAGCCGGAGCGGCGGGCCTGGGTGCAGCGCTACCTGGCCTTCATGGAGGAGCGAGGCACGCCTGTCCCCAGCCTCCCCACCGTGGGCCGCAAGCCCCTGGACCTCTGGCGCCTCTACACGTGTGTGAGGGAGTTTGGCGGCATGGCCATGGTGAGCTGCTGGTGCATTCTGGGTACTGCATGTCCTGCACGGCACCGCTGGACATCTGGCCCGGACCGTAGGGCTCGCTGGGACCAGGACCTGCTGAGATAACACACACACACACACACACACACACACACACACACACACACACACACACACACACACACACACATAAATAAAAAAACTAATGTATCAAGCTACTTGAATCTTGATTACATAAGACAAGATTCATTCTCGTCTTTAAAACATACTTTCTGGTTTTAGTTCCTTCTGGGGCCCCCGGCTCCCCAGTAAACGGCTCCTCAATTCACTGTCACTCAGTGTCCCATCAGGACTTAAAGGTGCATTCAGGTGAGACGCGTTAAAGAGGCCATGCACGACACACTCATTTGTTCTCCGAAAGGGAAAGGGAAGGGGAGGAGCCAACTTGCCGACATGTTGCCGCGGCGATGACCCACTTCAAACACGCCAACCAAGACAGAATGTTTGAAGCTGTGGCAGATTTTGTTTTGTGTTTGTTTTAAACTTGCCACGCTCGAGAACACGCCAGACCTAGCAACACGCACGGTGTCTTAACCCGTGTCACGCATCTTAAACCCCTCTGATTGGCCGCCGCCAAGTCAATCAGAGCTGCTGCGTGCAATAGCAGGTGTTTAACCTCTAGAGGGAGTCTTCTCGCGCAAACCCATATGTGTACACGCGATGCTGAGGAGGTTAGCTTCTCCTTTAAAAAACAACATCACAGCTTATCGAAGCAGAATGGTG
This sequence comes from Coryphaenoides rupestris, assembly GCA_002895965.2. Classification (NCBI taxonomy): domain Eukaryota; kingdom Metazoa; phylum Chordata; class Actinopteri; order Gadiformes; family Macrouridae; genus Coryphaenoides; species Coryphaenoides rupestris. The sequence continues at coordinate 184,672 of PIJE02000508.1, forward strand.
GGAGGTTCTGGTCCGGTCTGACCAGTTCTGGTCCGGTTCTGGCGGTCTCACCCTTGCGAGGGGGTCCATCATAGGGCATCCTCACGGCCAGACCGTCTCCCTGCACTCCCGGTGCTGGCTGGTAGGGGGCGCCGCCGGGCCCCAGACAGGCCTTTGGGTGGAAAGTAGCCGCTGGTTCCCTACGGTGATGACAAGTTATAGCATCATGTTATTAACACACCAAAATGAAAACCGTGTTTCAACATGAACAGATCTGGTTAATGACAAGCTGTTGTCATGGTGATATACAGGTCAGGGTGTGCTATACCGGTACCTGTTCCCGGGCTGGGGGGTCAAGGGTTGGTGGGGGGTGGATGCGGTGGGGTCTCCAGGGGTCTCGGGCCTCCCGCTGGACTGGGGGGTCCCGGAGCGCTGGGGGGGCCCAGACGCAGCTGGAGGGAGAGAGGAATGACCTCGTTAATAATCTGATATGACATGATATTGTATGCTATAATTTATACATATTAATGCACAGCACATTGTGTACATGACATGAATAATATTTGATTTGATCGTTCATGCGATTTGATATTATTCCCGCAGTTCTTGATGAGCAGATGGCCTCTGATCTAATCTAACAGGTCAAAGGTCAAAGAAAGAGACCAAGTTCTCTTATCCAGGACAGGTCGTCCACTCTTTATTGAAATAACAATATAATATTAATAACATTAAAATCAAAACCTATTTCCTTCGTCTTGTGGTTCCCAGGGAGGGTCATTACAGAGAAAGCTACTGTGTGTGTGTGCGTGTGTGTGGGGGTAGAAAGAATGCTGTGTCACTGAGAGGGGAGGTGGGGGGGGAGTGCAGAGAGAGCAGACTGTGTGGTAGAAAAAGAGAGGGAGGGAGGGAGGGAGGGAGGGGAGGGTGAGAGAGAGTATCACTGGTCTGTAAACCGTGGGAAAGTAGGTCAGATTCAGGTCACCGCTGCTTACACACAGTGAGTGTTTCATGTGTGTGTGTGTATGTGCACGTGACTGTGTGTAAGTGAGTGCATGTGTGTGTGTGTGTGTGTGCTCATCCCGCTATGACACAGACTCTGCATTCTGCTGCCGGAACACACAGCATCTCATAGCAGAGCCAGGCAGCCAGTGGGATTTGAACCGGTGACCTGCTGAACTCAACTTGGTGTTGCCGGGCAGCGATGCCAACAACAACAACACATTCATTGAGTTATCGATATCAGGTATGACGGTGTCTTGACGGACAGACAGACAGACAGACAGACAGACGAGACACCCCCCCCCCCCCCCCCCCCCCCCCCCCCCCCCCCCCCCCCCCCCCCCCCCCCCCCCCCACGCACCAGACAGACAGACAGCCAGCCAGCCAGACAGCCACACAGCCAGCCAGCCAGCCAGCCAGGAAGACAACCAGACAGACAGACAGCTAGCCTTCCGGGGGCGTCTCACCAGGGGACGGTGGCAGGACCCTGGCCTGACCCTGGGCCACGCCCCCCTCGGGGGGAGGAGGCTCCTCCCCCAGCTCGGCCTTACACTCGTAGGCGAACAGGAAGTGGATGTAGTGCTTCTTGAGGGAGCTGGCGACGCTGCTGGATGTGCTCACAGTCAGCAGGGAGGACAGCTCCCGCCACTTCTTGTTCTTGTTCACCTGAGGAGGGAGACAGAGAAATCAAGATGGCGGACGGGTGGAGAAATCAAGATGGAGGACGGGTGGAGAGATCAAGATGGAGGACGGGTGGAGAGATCAAGATGGAAGGCGGTAGGACAGCCCCTCTGCTAGCGCCTTTACAAACCTTTTTACTTTAGCTTTGCTCTCGTCAATTCATGTGTAATCTAACATTTTTGTTTTGTTATGTAATTTCCTTTGTGACGCCAAATAAATGCACATTTAGGGAATTTGGCAGATTGCTTTTGTCCAAAGCGACTTACAATAAGTAAATAATGTAAACAAAGTTAAATTGATCATTAAACACAGACAGCTGGCTCACCCTGAAGCCAAACTTACAGTCACCGACGCCATGCGTGAACTATGTGAGCCGGCATGAACCAAATATGACATCATCACCCCCTCCACCCTCCCTCTCCCCCCTCCATCTCCCAGAATGCACCAGCAGCTCACCATGGCCATGCCACTGAGTACTGTTACACTGAGTACTTCTACACTGAGTACTTTTACACTGAGTACTTCTACACTGAGTACTGTTACACTGAGTACTTCTTACACTGAGTACTGTTTACACTGAGTACTTTACACTGAGTACTTCTACACTGAGTACTGTTACACTGAGTACTGTTACACTGAGTACTTTACACTGAGTACTTCTACACTGAGTACTGTTACACTGAGTACTTTACACTGAGTACTTCTACTGCTACACTGAGTACTGTTACACTGAGTACTGTTACACTGAGTACTGTTACACTGAGTACTTTACACTGAGTACTGTTACACTGAGTACTTCTACACTGAGTACTGTTACACTGAGTACTGCTACACTGAGTACTTCTACACTGAGTACTGTTACACTGAGTACTGTTACACTGAGTACTGTTACACTGAGTACTGCTACACTGAGTACTTCTACACTGAGTACTGTTACACTGAGTACTTCTACACTGAGTATTTATCATGTTCGCTATTTGACTGATTGGCCATGGTGAGCTGTGGTACCTGGTATCTCTGGCAGCTGATGGAGGGGGAGGAGTACTTTAGCGTCTGGATGATGTACATTACCTTTTATCGGTTACCGTGCGGCTCACATGTATCACTGTTCTCACATTGTAGCGACTCCTGAGTGCTGACTGTAAGGTTTCGATTGGCTGTTCAGGGATGATGGCCCAGTCTACGTGTCTGTGAGCAGGTCTTGTTATATTTGGTTCATGCCGGCTCACATAGTTCACGCATGGCGTCGGTGACTGTAAGTTTGGCTTCAGGGTGAGCCAGATGTCTGTGTTTAATGATCAATTTAACTTTGTTTACATTATTTACTTATTGTAAGTCGCTTTGGACAAAAGCAATCTGCCAAATTCCCTAAATGTGCATTTATTTGGCGTCACAAAGGAAATTACATAACAAAACAAAAATGTTAGATTACACATGAATTGACGAGAGCAAAGCTAAAGTAAAAAGGTTTGTAAAGGCGCTAGCAGAGGGGCTGTCCTACCGCCTTCCATCTTGATCTCTCCACCCGTCCTCCATCTTGATCTCTCCACCCGTCCTCCATCTTGATTTCTCCACCCGTCCGCCATCTTGATTTCTCTGTCTCCCTCCTCAGGTGAACAAGAACAAGAAGTGGCGGGAGCTGTCCTCCCTGCTGACTGTGAGCACATCCAGCAGCGTCGCCAGCTCCCTCAAGAAGCACTACATCCACTTCCTGTTCGCCTACGAGTGTAAGGCCGAGCTGGGGGAGGAGCCTCCTCCCCCCGAGGGGGGCGTGGCCCAGGGTCAGGCCAGGGTCCTGCCACCGTCCCCTGGTGAGACGCCCCCGGAAGGCTAGCTGTCTGTCTGTCTGGTTGTCTTCCTGGCTGGCTGGCTGGCTGGCTGTGTGGCTGTCTGGCTGGCTGCCTGTCTGTCTGTCTGTCTGTCTGTCTGTCTGTCTGTCTGTCTGTCTGTCTGTCTGTCTGTCTGTCTGTCTGTCTGTCTGTCCGTCAAGACACCGTCATACCTGATATCGATAACTCAATGAATGTGTTGTTGTTGTTGGCATCCTGCAGATGCGTCTTTAGCTCTCGCCGTTACCAACACACCCAAGAGTGTGATTCAGGCAGGTCAATCGTGTACCCCACTGTTCAAATCCACGGGACTGCCATGGTCTCTTCCTCAGCGTGTATAACCTGGTTATACGATGCTCGTTGTTCCGGACGCCATGGTCTAGACCAAATGCCTAGAGTCATGTATTTTTAATGTATAGCGTAAATGCAATTACACCAACAACAGCTAGCACACACACACAAACACACCTAGCACACACACACACACACACAGCTAGCACACACACACAAACACACCTAGCACACACACACACACACACCTAGCACACACTCAGACACACACACTCAGACGACTGGATAATGCGAGCAGTTGAACCCTTCTGGTTGATCTCTCTTTCTCTCTCTCTCCCTCTCTCTCTCCCTCTCTCTCTCTCTCTCTCTCCCTCTCCCTCTCTCTCCCTCCCTCCCTCCCTCTCTCTCTCCCTCTCTCTCTCCTCTCCCCCCCCCCCACCTCCCCTCTCAGTGACACAGCATTCTTTCTACCCCCACACACACGCACACACACAGTAGCTTTCTCTGTAATGACCCTCCCTGGGAACCACAAGACGAAGGAAATAGGTTTTGATTTTAATGTTATTAATATTATATTGTTATTTCAATAAAGAGTGGACGACCTGTCCTGGATAAGAGAACTTGGTCTCTTTCTTTGACCTTTGACCTGTTAGATTAGATCAGAGGCCATCTGCTCATCAAGAACTGCGGGAATAATATCAAATTGCATGAACGATCAAATCAAATATTATTCATGTACACAATGTGCTGTGCATTAATATGTATAAATTATAGCATACAATATCATGTCATATCAGATTATTAACGAGGTCATTCCTCTCTCCCTCCAGCTGCGTCTGGGCCCCCCCAGCGCTCCGGGACCCCCCAGTCCAGCGGGAGGCCCGAGACCCCCGGAGACCCCACCGCATCCACCCCCCACCAACCCTTGACCACCCAGCCCGGGAACAGGTACCGGTATAGCACACCCTGACCTGTATATCACCATGACAACAGCTCGTCATTAACCAGATCTGTTCATGTTGAAACACGGTTTTCATTTTGGTGTGTTAATAACATGATGCTATAACTTGTCATCACCGTAGGGAACCAGCAGCTACTTTCCACCCAAAGGCCTGTCTGGGGCCCGGCGGCGCCCCCTACCAGCCAGCACCGGGAGTGCAGGGAGACGGTCTGGCCGTGAGGATGCCCTATGATGGACCCCCTCGCAAGGGTGAGACCGCCAGAACCGGACCAGAACTGGTCAGACCGGACCAGAACCTCCCACCATTCTGCTTCGATAAGCTGTGATGTTGTTTTTTAAAGGAGAAGCTAACCTCCTCAGCATCGCGTGTACACATATGGGTTTGCGCGAGAAGACTCCCTCTAGAGGTTAAACACCTGCTATTGCACGCAGCAGCTCTGATTGACTTGGCGGCGGCCAATCAGAGGGGTTTAAGATGCGTGACACGGGTTAAGACACCGTGCGTGTTGCTAGGTCTGGCGTGTTCTCGAGCGTGGCAAGTTTAAAACAAACACAAAACTAAATCTGCCACAGCTTCAAACATTCTGTCTTGGTTGGCGTGTTCGAAGTGGGTCATCGCCGCGGCAAACATGTCGGCAAGTTGGCTCCTCCCCTTCCCTTTCCCTTTCGGAGAACAAATGAGTGTGTCGTGCATGGCCTCTTTAACGCGTCTCACCTGAATGCACCTTTAAGTCCTGATGGGACACACACCTGTCCTCCACTGAGTGACAGTGAATTGAGGAGCCGTTTACTGGGGAGCCGGGGGCCCCAGAAGGAACCTAAACCTGAAAGTATGTTTTAAAGACGAGAATGAATCTTGTCTTATGTAATCAAGATTCAAGTAGCTTGATACATTTGTTTTTTATGTGTGTGTGTGTGTGTGTGTGTGTGTGTGTGTGTGTGTGTGTGTGTGTGTGTGTGTGTGTGTGTGTGTGTGTGTCTGTGTCTCAGCAGGTCCTGGTCCCAGCGAGCCCTACGGTCCGGGCCAGATGTCCAGCGGTGCCGTGCAGGACATGCAGTACCCCCAGGGCCCCCCCTCGGGACCCCAGCCCGGGATGGGGGCCGGCCCCAGACCTCCGTACCCCTACGGACCCACGGGCTATGACCGCAGGTATCTGAGACAGTCACACACACACACACACACACTCCATAAGTCATGTTATACTGTAATATTCTGTCATGTAACATTTGTGTCGCGTTATATCAGGCATGTTATACACAATTTTCACCTCCAGACCAGACCATGTGCTCGGCCCTGAGGGCAGTCTAGTGCCCCCTGCTGGTCAGAGCAGCATGGCGCCATCTGGGCCCGAGTCGGTCATGTATCCCGGGAACAGATACCTGCCCCACAGGTAGGACCCCGACCCGGCCCCCGCCCCTGACCACACCCCCTTTCTTAAATTGCTCTAAATCTAACAATAATTAATAAATAAATGAATACAAATGATGATTCTGACAGCATTTTTTTGTGATCCACAATGAAGAATAACGTGTGTTTCTAATCCGTTGATTATGATGCCGTGTCTATAATGGTGAGGTATTCTTAACTCCTCCCCCTCCTCCTCCTCCAGGCTACGCCCAGGACGGCTTACAGGCCGGGCAGCAGCAGCAGCAGCAGCAGCAGCAGCAGCAGCAGCAGCAGCAGCAGCAGCAGTTCCCTCCCAGCATGCCTTTCACCGCTCACCAGCCTGCCATCTACCCCCAGCAGGTCAGTACTCCGGCCACAAGGGGGGCGCTCCCACATCCCACCTCCTTTACAACTACTACTACTATGACTGCATTTAGTCCTGTTCCTAGTGTGTGCGTGTGTGTCTCTGGCTGTAGCGGCTAGCTGTAGGGTCAGGGTGACGACCAGTCCATGTGGGTGTAGCCCCCCCCCCCACCCCCTTGACACTTGACCCCTGACTGTTGCCTGTGGGTTGCAACAGTTGACCCATCTTCCCCTGCGTTATTGTCCTTGTTTGGCAGAAGTGAGTGAGAACGGCAGGAATGCAGAGAAGAGACTCAGAGGGTGGAGGGTCCGCTAAGGATTAAATTCAAGCCAAGTCTGTTCCTCTACCTTCTACCTTACATTGCCTTGACTGGATTGATGTTGCTGTGTGTTTTTTGTCTTGTTGATTTTAAATGTTCCACCTGTTTTGAAATTGTATTGTTAAGGTTACCGGTGGACGTTAGTCCTTCATTACTCAATACAAAAAATGGCAGATTTGTTATAATTTGAGATATTAAAAGGAAGTATGAGTTAACATGGTCAAATTTGCTTAGTTGTTTATCTTAGAGGTTCTTCCATTAAAATTTTTGTTTACGGACCGCAGCGTAGTTCCACTTAGATCGTCCCGATGTTCCGACCGGTAGTCATAGAGACGGTTGCTAAGGACCAGTTTGGACCAGTAGAGCGAGCAGAGAGACATGGCCAGCGCTTCTCATGTGCCCGTCTTCTGTGTGTGTGTGTGTGTGTGTGTGTGTGTGTGTGTGTGTTTGTGTGTGTGTCGGTGTGACGGTGTTTCCAGGGTTACAAGAGACCCGGGGAGGGGCTGTACCCACCAGCCAAGCGCCACGAGGGGGACCCCTACCCCCCGCAGTATGGCGGCCCCCAGCCGGATGCCTACAGCCCCTACAGTGGAGGAGGCGGGGGGTACATGGGCCCCGAGAGACCCCCCGGCCCGGGCCAGTACCCGTACCCCTACCCCCGAGACCGCATCCCTCCCGGGGCCTCCCAGAAGCCGGCCATGATGAGTGGGGGGCCGGGGCCCTGTCCGCCTGTCTCTGGGGACCAGACCCAGGGCCACATATGGCACCACAGGACAGACATGGGCGGCCCCCACTACCCTGCCCGCCTGGGCCAGGGGCCACCTTACCCCGGCTGTCCAGGACAGGCGCCCCCTTACCCGAGCATGGGCAGAGGGGAGGACCCAGAGGGTAGGGGCCCTCAGGACAGCCAGTGGTCCCCAGGTCACCCAGGTCACCCGGGTCACCGGCAGCCTCCCTTCCCTCCCCACATCTCCCCCTCCTTGTCTCCCGGCATGGGCCCCATGCCCTCCCCCCGCCACCCCACCTCCCCCTACCCCAGCGCCGCCATGGCCAATCACATCGCCAGAGCCCCCAGCCCCTCCTTCCCCAGGCCGATGGGAGGCTCCCCGTCGCCCGGCCCCGTGGGACCCTACCTGGTGGCCCTGAAGAAGGGGACCCCCGGGCCGGGCCCCTGCCCTGCCGGGACCCCCGGGCAGACCCTGCCTCTGGCCCCGAGAGAGTGCATCCTCCCCCCCGGGGTGGTGGAGGCCACACAGCCCAACCTCAAGCCCCGCCGCCGCCTCACCCCCAAGGACACAGGTTCGATTCCCGGTCGGCCGAATCTAGAAAACACAAAACACTTTGAGCAGATGGTCATTATTTCTGCAGATGGCTTTAGATATTCTTCAAGTTGTAATCAAAATGAAAGCTTGTTTTTCATGAGTACAGAAATGAGTCACCTCCCGCTTGTCATGATGATGGGACCCCCACTCTCCTCCTCTCCCCAGGAACCCCGGAGGCGTGGCGAGTGATGATGTCACTAAAGTCTGGCTTATTAGCAGAGAGCACGTGGGCCCTGGACACGCTGAACATCCTGCTGTATGACGACAGCACCCTGGGCTCCTTCACCCTCAGCCAGGTACTGAACCCTGAACCCAGAATCCCAGTGACTCCTGAACCCTGGACCCGGAACCCTAAACCCTGAATTAACACATTTGCAACAACGAATATGAACCTGACCCCTGACCCCTGACCTCTTTCTCCTCAGCTGCCGGGCTTCCTGGAGCTGGTGGTGGAGGTCTACCGCCGCTGCCTCATCCAGATCTTCGGCATCCTGGAGGAGTACGAGGTGGGCTCCCAGGGGCCCCCAGCAGAGGAGACGCCACAGGAGCCCGCTGCTACAACCTCCACCTCCACCAACACCACCACCTCCTCCATCGCTGTCAGCCCTTCTCTCTCTGATGGCCAATCACAGCAGGAGGCGCAGAGTCCACCCAGGGAGTCCGGACAGGAGGAGGAGGAGGAGGAGGAGGAGGAGGAGAAGAAGAAGGAGGTGGTAAGGGAGGAGGAGGAGGCGGTGTTGCTTCCAACAGAGGAGCCAATCAACCAAGCTGTGAAGCAGGAGGAGGAGGAGCAAGGAGTCAGCATGGAAACGGAACCTCCGGTCTCTGCGATTCAGGGGAACGAACGGATCGAGGAGGAGGAGGAGAAGGAGGAGGATTGCACGGGAGGAGACAAGGAGCCCTCGGAAACTCCTCCACCACCACCAGCAACACTTCCTCCTCCCAAGCAGGCCAGCAAGTACGACCGGCCTGCCCCTCGTGCTGGAGGAGACGGAGGAGGGGGAGGAGGAGGTGGGGGCGGAGGAGATGGAGGCGCGCTGGGCTCAGCTGAGCCGGGCCAGGGGCTTCACCAGCGGCCTGCTGCACTGGCAGGCGGGCGGAGGAGACTCCACCCGACACATTGTCACCCACATGGAGCTGCCGGGCAGCGGGGAGTACGGCCCTGCCCACCCCCTGCTGGAAGAGGAGGATGGAGGAAGGAGGAAGGAGCAGCTCGATGCCTGGTCGGGTGAGTGTGAGCATGTGAGGATGTGTCTTCCTCTGCTGGTTATTAGAAGATTAATACTTTTAATAACGTGGCGTTTGCCGATGGTTAGCCGTGGTTAGCAATGGTTAGCGATGGCTAGCGATTCTTCCCCCCCCACCCAGACGACGACTCTATGAGGCGTTAGCATTGCTTGAATCCAGACTTTACACCGCATTTACGGAAACAAAAAAAGTTGAATATAGTATGGAATTCAGTTGTCTATACACTCACTCTGTGTGTAGTTTTTGGGCCATACATATATAATTACCTGATCTTCGTCTCGTCTGGCAACTGAAAAGGTTGCTGGTTCGATCACCTGGCTCCTCCCCCTAAGCTAATTCTCCTGAACACTTAGCTTATGAAGAGGAGCCAGGTGTACGAATGGGTGAGGCGACGTTGTAAAGCACTTTGGATATATAAATGCAATCCATTGACCATTTCAAAACTGCCTGCACCCCCCCCCTCCCCACCCACCAGGAGGTCCCATCAGCCCCCAGGAGGAGGAGGAGGAGGCGCGCGGCTGGGCAGAGGCTCCGCTCTGCACGGCAGCGGCCTGGCAGGACCAGCTGGCTCTGCGCTGCATCTGCGCGTCCAACGTCCTGCGCAGCCTCTCCAGCGTCCCCGGCAACGACGCTGAGATGTCCCACCACCCAGGCCTGGTGCTGGTCTTGGGGCACCTGGTGCTCTTGCACCACCGCCACGCCCCCCACAGGAGCAGGAGCAGGGGGAGGAGCCAGGAAAAGGAGGTGGAGGAGGTGGTGGGGTGCAGCCGGGACCAGTGGTGGCGGACGTGTCTGGCCTCGCTGCGGGAGAACACGCTGGTGACCCTGGCCAACATGGCGGGTCAGCTGGACTTGTCGCGCTACCCAGACACCGTCTGCCTGCCCCTGCTGGACGGCCTGCTGCACTGGATGGTGTGCCCGTCCGCCGAAGCCCACGACCCCTTCCCCCCTGCGCCCGCCGTCGGCTCCTCCCCCGCCGCCCTCACCCCCCGCCACCTGGCCCTGGAGGCGCTGTGCAAGCTCAGCATCCAGGACGCCAACGTGGACCTGCTGCTGGCCACGCCCCCGCCCCGCCGCCACCAGCGGCTCTTCGCAGTGCTGCTGGGCCTGGTGGCGGACCGCGGCAGCGCCGTGTGGCGGGAGATGGCGGTGGCGGCGCTGGCCAACCTGGCGCAGGGCGAGCCCGGCGCCACCTCCGCCCTGGCGCTGCAGAAGGGCGCCGTGGCAACGCTGGTGGGCTTCCTGGAGGACAGTGTGGCCACGGCGCAGCACCACCACAACCCTCCGCACCAGCAGGTGGCGCCGGTGGAGCCGCCCAGCGTCCACATGATGTGCCACGCGGCCAAGGCCCTGCTGGCCCTGGCGCGGCTGGAGGGCGGCGGTGCGGCCTTCGTCCTGCAGGAGAGCCGCCTGCTGGACGTGGCGCTGTCGGCCGCGCTGTCCCCGCCCGTGGCGGCCATCTTGTGCGAGGTGCTGTTCAAGGTGGGCCGTCCGTCATGACACGAGCACTCAGTAGAGAGGGGTGTGTGTGTGTCACAGAGGGAGGGAGAGAGACGCTGGACGTATATTTTTATTTAAAAGAAGAGAACAATAATGTACGAAATGTTTTTACATAAAGAATATATATAGAATATATATATATATATATATATATACAGTATATATATAGCTTATTGGCTCCATCCACAAATGTTGATTTGGATTTTTAAGTCATTTGAATACAAAATATTTAATACTTGGTATTTTACGTTTTTTGTTGATTTAGGTGGGGTGGTTTTTTTGGTTTGAACCAAAGTGAGAAAGCTTTGGTTAAACGTGTGTTGTGTTGGGAGGCTCTCTGTGAGCCTGGGAGAGACTTATTTAAATCTGTGTACATAGAGCCGTGTTCCGGTGTGATACGAGGACAGCTGGACCTTGCGTCTGAAGCCTTGGGTGTGCAATAGTGTTGATCCAGCTTGTCTTGGAGAATTCAGGTTGAGGGAGGGAGGGGGGTGACTAAATGTGAATCATTAAGATATATTTGAACCAATCTTTCATGTTGGCCATTCATGTTGCACAGCCATACCAGTATACAACCGCAAGACATCAGAAACAATCAATCACTTTTTTTCAAGGTTTATTCATTGTTCCATTTTTACACATCACTCTCAACCGCCACGCCACGATACGGCCGCCGCTGTCCAGGTCCCCGCCTATAAATAAAGTTGTACATTGACGCGCCATGTTTGTCTTCCTCGCCAAAGAGGCCGCGGGTTGGGGTGGAGGGGGGTTAATGGCGATGGTTGATCACTTTTAATAAACGGTGGACGGTGAAAACTCGTGTCATTTTACGTATTTAAAACAGAGCGTCTGTGCTAACCGTACCAGTCATGGAAAATATAACCTTTTTTTGTAATAAACATTAACATGCTAGATTTACTGTACAGCTAAAAGTCGGTGTTAACGGTTGTGGCGATTCAAACCCATGTCAATGAGGAGGATAGACTGGGGCAGTTTATTCCTTACAACACGTTTATACTCTGGTTCCACAACACGATGACATCATAATAAAAGTACATGGAGTCTGGTTGACCCCTGCTTGGACTCTATCTCTCTCTCCCTTATCTCATGCCTCTCACTCTCTGAAACTCTTAAGCAATGCATACGAGTTACAACCCATGTGTTGAGTACGTTTCAAAGTGCATTCAATCTCGAGAGCAAAAAGGTTGCTGGTTCAACTCCCCAGGAGATGCCCTCGGTCCGAAATCCTCTTGGTGTCAGAGTTACGAGGAGTTCCCACATCGACCAGCGATCAAAGACTGGTCTTAATAGACCGGTCTGACTGGGAGGTCCGTAAGATGCAAGTAACAGTTTCATTGAAACACAATGGTGGTGTTTAAAGTCTTTTAAGAGTCTGAATCTGGGCAGGCAGCCGTTGATTTGGATTTAAAGATCTCATCCCAGTCTGGCTGCTCCACCCCCTCTTGGACCTCGGGGTTCCGGGGGATGGAAGGAAACATGGTGGCCATCTTCAATCTGAACTCCGACAGCTGAAAGAAGAGAAGAGAACGGGTGAGAAAACAACTGTGCCGACGCAGGGAAACTACATCCAGCAACAGGGGAGAGGAAGTGGGATACGGGTGTAAAACTCAGGTAATTAACCGCAAGTCCCAGCGGGAGATCCATTCTAATTACAACACAAGATTACCGGATGGATAATGGAGGTTCGTTGTTGCCCTCTAGTGGTCAAATTGAGTATTGCTTCCTACGTCAGTGAATTTGTTACTATCTGTGTACGAGTTCTAGTGTATGAGAATCCCTCACATAGATATATTTCCAACGCTATTTCGCTGAGATTACATGCATCAAGAAATATGATATGGCTGAATAATCAACATTGCAGTCTAACGTTTTACTATAACAATGGCCATAATGGTTGATTTGTTTCCGTCATTGTGCAGGATAGGGTATTCTGAAGTGTTTTCATGGATGTTTTGATGCCGTTAGTGGCTTGAAATGGGTTTAAGCAGAGGAGCTCTATCCTCCGCAGACCAGGACATGAGTGGTGAGTAATGCACTCAATCACGGCTGTTTGTGGGCTGCATATTCCTCTTGAATTAAGTCCAACTCTACTGAACGACGGCACCGGTAAGGTCGGCATCCTCCATTAAAACGAATGATTCAGGGAAACACGCAAAGAGAGAACAAAAAGCTATTTTGACTACAGGGGCCGGTGTCCACGCAGCCAGTGGATGTGGTGGTCCTGGTGAACTCCGGTACTCACGTTTTGCACACCCAGGGCCTTCCACACAGTGAAGCCCAGGAGCCCGACGCCACACCAGGCGTAGAGGGACCCCCAGCCCAGCGCCCGGAGGGCCAGCGAGGCTCCGCTCTCGGGGACCGCCGCCGTGGCCTGGACCCCCTGGGGGGTGGAGGGGAGACAAGACAGACAGTTAGCCAGTAAACACACACAAGACGGTGGATAGTCTCGCATTGTGGGTGAGTGTGGTTCTGGGTTCGAAGCCCAATGGAGTTTTCTCTCTCTCGAAATCACGGTGAATAACTTTGGATAAAAGTGTCAGCTGGACACTAAAGAGGATTGTGTGAAAGCATCTTCTAAACGACCAAATATGTAATAACAATGCATTTTAAATTTTACGGCCCCATTTTTCTCTCTCCCTGCAAAGTACAGCTGCTTCCGGTCTGACAGGAAGACTCCTCCTCCTCCTCACCACACAGCTGATTCAATTTGTCTGGCTATTTAGCGACGGCTGCAGACTGGGCTGACAGCGACACGATGGGCCTGCTGCCGGGGGGACAGGAATAGACCCGGAAGAGACAGAGGCCGCTTTGTGGGAAACAAGTAAACAACAGTTTATGGAGGATCCTCGTGCGTCATCACGTCACTGCTCGCTGCGGTTAATCGGATCCAGTGATAAGCAGGAGGGACTCACGCCAGCAAGCCCGAATATCTCGGGAGAAGTATCCGGAAAGTGTCTGCCTTCTTTACTTGTGGGAATTCTTGAGCTAGACACACCGAAAGTCCTACCTGCTCATTAATGCTGCGTATCTGAATTCACTAGAAGTCACACTGGACAAAGGCATTCGCTAAATGACAGTAAAAGAGACTGAGTGGCAATGGGATCAACAGTTACAAAATAACGTTTTAGCTTTTTGCAGGAATATTTCCCCAACACATTTAATCTTCATCTTATGCACTGCGGGTGCGTTCTCCCTTTACATAACATCTGTGGCGCTTTGGTCGAGGTCTATCTTTAGCTATTAGTGTCGCCGGAGCTAACTGATACTTCATGCTAGTTAAATAATGTATGCTTTATAATTGGATCATTGATTTAGACCGGAAAGATCACCCATGCTGCTGGCAGGCTTGTTGTCATTGGACTTTAAGATTCATGTTTGTTTCAATTGCAATTATGAATGCTTGAAACCAGCTCTATTCTTATTCTTATGTACCACAGTGATATATTGCCATCTCTTTCAACAAATTTACTTTCGTTAGTTGCTTTGGATAAAAGCGTCTGCCAAATGCCCTCAATGTAAATGTTTCAATCTTTCCAAGTCTTGATTTCTTGTGAGAACATCTCAGTTGACGAAAAAAATTATATATTATATTTTAGGGACTCCAATGTTGATTTGTAGGCTATACTCATGGTTCCAACTACTCAGCCTCACATGTAGAGTCGCTTGGGATAAAAGTGTGATTAAGTGACCGAATGTAAAGATCTTTACGTTACCTTACTAAACCAGCCGGGGCTGCTCTTCTTGGCCAGAGCCAACGCGGAACCGAACCCCGCCAGCATCCCTGCTGATCCCACGGTACCCAGGAAGGCTGCACCTGGGGGAGCGAGGGAGGGATGGAAGGAAGGAGAGAATAGCAGTTGGTTGGTCAACAGCTGTGTCTTCAGGAAAACGTATTTAAGTACAGTGGTGTCAGTACACGTTGACTGGTGGAGTGTCGTGTCTGACAAGAGGAGGACTGGTGAAGGTCGGACCGTTTATACACGCCCACCCTTCTGCTCAATGGCTCCACCACCGTCCTGTTATGTAATGTAATGTTATATTATGTTGTGTTAAGGCATGGGATGGATTAAACTGGGGTCAACACACAGTATCAGGGTGTTGTCATTCATTTTCATATCAATTAATATCCACAAACAGGAGAGGAGGATGAGTCGGTGGTCTTCTGTTAGCGGTCAGCGTCACTAGAATCAACACTTTTCGTGAAGGAATCGAACGTGAACGAAACGACGCGTTTAATGACCCGTGTAACAAAGCGCCGGGGCGCCCTTGCCTTTGAAGACGTGCAGCTTGTCCTCACTGGCGGCGGGAGAGGAGCTGACGTTCAAAGTCGCAGTCGTCTCCTCAGCTGCCGTCGCCATGGTTCGGTTTGGTGCGCCGCCGTAAAGACTCCGCGGGAAACCGACACCAGCAGGAACCTTGTGTTTGCGTGTCTACACACATTGCATCTTGTATTGTTGGTGGTACACACACACGCCTCCTGCCAACAACAACAACAACAACAACACGCGGACGATAGCTGACGAAACGCCGTCGACGGCGTTTCTATAATATTATATTTATGTAATATATTAATATATAATAATAATAAAATAATAATAATACATATTAAGAACAATATTATATTTATGTAATTAATAATAATAATAATAAAGAATAATATATTTATATAATATATTAATATATAATAAGAATATTAATAAGAATCATAAGAATAATATAAAGAATATTATTATATAATAATATATAATTATATACAATTATATACAATATATTATTCTTGGTCCTACATTGGCTTCAATTAGCAGGAGGGAGGAGGCGTGTCCACCCCGCCCCCTCCACACACACACACACACACACACACACCGAGAGGGCTCGCGGATGCGGAGAGCGCGCCACTCACTCTCGCGCGTCTCCTCTCTCTCGTGGCGGGAGGACACGGAGGAGCAGCAGTGGTTAGAGCGGGAAGCGGGACGCCCGAGATCTGACCGCTTTGATGACTGACTGACTGACTGAATGAATGAATGAGTGTGTGTGTGTGTGTGTGTGTGTGTGTGGTCTCGACTCGCGCGCTCGTGTCCTCCCGCGCCTCATCGTCTCTCTGATGAAGCGTCTCGTGGTGTCGGTGCTGCCGGCGGCTTCGCGGAGCATAAAGACGCCGTTATGATGATGATGATGATGATGATGATGATTAGTCACGGAGGTGGACGCTGAAGGACAACCGTTGGCTGGTTCGTTCGCTGGTTCTCCTCCTCCTCCTCCTCCTGGCTCCTGCCCCCCCCCCCCCGCGGGTCTGAGGAGGAGCGCTCCTCATCAGCTGACGAGGAGGACCACCAAGTTGAAGACCACCTCAAGATCACCGCCACAACACAACACAACAACAAAGTAGTCGTCGTTGTTGTTGTTTGTTCCAAAGATAACGATGGAAGGAGGACATTCTAATCAGCAGACCTTCATCTCGGGTTACCGACCGATTCCGGACGGAACCAGCAACCGACAAATATAATATACTGTAATATAATATAACATGACGGGAATATAACAACCAGCGCCGTTTGATCCAAGTTGGGTTTTTATTTCAAAAGATAAAAAGCGGAAACACCTTTTTATTCCGTTCCTGTTTTCGTTTTAATTGTCTTTTAACAAGAGAAACAACGCGACAACATCATCATCATCACATGTCGCCGATGCGTCTCGCGCTGGAGCTGGAGCGGGAGCAGCAGGAGCAGCCCGCGCGGGAATGCCAGCAGTACAAGCAGATCTGCACGCGCAACTCGTCGCCCGCGCGCGCCCCCTCGAGGAAGGGCGCGCGCACCCGCCGCAAGTGGCAGGTGTTCCAGGGCGGGAACAGGTTCTGCTGCGACGGCAGGATCATGATGGCGCGCCAGTCGGGCGTCTTCTACCTGACGCTCGTGCTCATCCTGGTGACCAGCGGCCTCTTCTTCACCTTCGAGTGAGTAGAGAAGAAGAAGAGGAATAAGAAGAGGAAGACACGTGACGCGATCGTCAACACAGCGATACGATACGATTACGATACGATTATGATACGATACGATTACGATACAATTACAATACGATTATTGATACGATACGAGTACGATACAATTACAATACGCTACGATACAATTACGATACGATTATGATACGATTACGATACAATTACAATACAATTATGATACAATTACGATACAATTACGATTACGATACAATTACGATACGATTACAATACAATACGATACGATTACGATACGATACGATTATGATACGATTACGATATGTTTACAATACAATTACAATTTCCACGTAGCATAAAAACTTTTTATTTTCTTGCAGGGGAACGCACGCACACACACACACACACCATGGCGTGCAGTCGGTGTGGGAAACAACCATAAACAGATTAAAATGCTTTTTATCTCCTCGCTTCATTTAAACACAATAGTAGTGAGCCACCTTGTCTGCCCTCCACCCAGACCAGGCTCAACTGATCACAAGCTGGAGATATCCTGATAATAACCAATTAAGTAACACAATATTATGTGTACTATTGGACGTCCACGTATTTGACATCTAGTTTTTAGCGGGAGATGGCCTTAAAAAAAAAAGCCATACAACCTCTGAACATTAGAAGACACTTCATGTGCCATCAGTTTGCATTGATGTCCGACTGAGTATCGGAATAGAGATCCGTTTCATTCCCACGCAGAGCAGGGCCGCCTAAAAGCCCCCGAACCAAACCGAACCCACGCCACCGCACGACTGTGATGAAGACCCGGTCTGACATGTAAAGTCGAGTCGCCTACAGCTTTCCCTTTTCAAACGCACGGCATCCTAGCCTATAATTAAACACGGAGCAGGTATTGAATTCAGTGTGTTTCATCATCACCACCACCATCATCATCCCCCACACATTCCACAACACGACTTCCAAACTCCCCAGTGGTGTTCCGGTTTCCTAGGTTACCTCCTCCATCCGTCCTGCCAAGGTGGTGGGGGTGGTGGTTTGGCGGAACAGCTTGCATCCCCGTGGCAACAGGCGGACCACGTTGGCCCAGAAGCAGCGAGTCTCCGGTCGTTGTGGCCTCTGAACCGTTCCCCCTCAAGAACACATTCCAGGAATGGTTTTGGGCTGAGGGGTGTTTGGGTTTAAATTACCCGTTTCCCTTCGATGCGGTCTCGAGGCGGTCTTGGTGTTGTATGGCGAGAAGCGGTGATTTGCTTCTTCTTTGTGGAGAAAACTGGTCTTGTTGTCCAGTTAGCTATCCACTAAGTCCACTTCTCGGAACCAGCTCCATCTTGTCACTACCATACAACCCACTCCACAGAGAAGGTGCCGTGGTTTAAACACGGTTGTTGTTTCCATACCCACGGAGGGTTGTTGATTCAGTGCCCTTGAGCCGCAGTGGGTTGTCGGTTCCAAACCGGACAGATGGTTATGGGTTCCACTGTACACCCCCCTATGCAGACAGATCAATGTGCCCTGAATGATCTGTATTTCACAAAGGACAAAGGTTCCATGTCCCATACGGACAGATGTCAAATACTGTAGATAAATGTGGACGATCTATAAAACCATATTCTTTATTTACCGTGACCATAGACAGCTGTACGTGTTTTGCTTCAATGTTCTCTGTTTACAGAGGGCCATTGGCTGCATGCCGCATACAAACAGATGGTCTTTAGTTCCATGCTGCCCCTACTGCTAGATTCACCTTGATTCAGTATTCTATATTTCCAGCAGGTTGTCCATTCAGCGACCCCCTTCACAGACAGATCTGTGTTGCATGGTCCCATGCAGCCAGATGGTCTTTGGTTCCATGCCCCCCTGCTGCTTAATTCATCTTGATTCCATGCCCCCCTGCTGCTTAATTCATCTTGATTCCATATTCTATATTTACACAGCAGATAGATTCCATGCCCCCCTTAACCCTTAACAGACAGCTGCATGTTTTTGTTCTCTTTTGAGGAAAGGTTCTTGGGTCTAAACTCCATGCAGGTGTATTTTTATATAGACAGACAAATGTTGCTCATTGTCTATCCTCTATTTACAGTAGGTTGTTGGATCCATGCCCCCCGTACAGACAGCTGTGTGTTCTCTGTTTACTGGTGGTGGGGGGTCTATTCCCCATATTTGTTCTCGACCCCGTCCTACGTCCGTCTAACCATTTGGTTTGTTTTCGTTTTTTTCCCCGCAGCTGTCCTTTCCTGGCGTCGAACCTTAGCCCGGCAGTCCCGGCGGTGGGGGGCGTTCTGTTCTTCTTCGTGATGGGCATGCTGTTCCGGGCCAGCTTCAGCGACCCCGGGGTCCTCCCCCGCGCGACCCCCGACGAAGCCGCCGACCTTGAACGCCAGATCGGTAACGACACCGAGAGACGTAGACTGATGATGTCACCTGGGCATTTTGTAAAGATGGCTACTGTTAATGGGAATATGCACTCTGTATTACATTTACATTTACATTTATGGGGTGGCAGTAGCTCAGGTGGTAGAGCGGTTGTCTGCCAAGTGGAAGGTTGCTGGTTCGATCCCCGGTCTCCGCCTAGCTAAGTGTCGAGGTGTCCCTGAGCAAGACTCCACCTGCTCCTGACGTGTTGGTTGTTACCTTGCATGGTTGACACCGCCGTCAGTGTATGAATGGGTGAATGTGAAGCACTTTGGATAAAAGCAAGCCATTTACGTTTGGCAGATTCTGTTGTCCAAAGCAACTTACAGGACATTTATCCAGTACATTTGTCCAAAGCGAATGAGCATAGAACTATTACTGTTTACGATGGAGTTATTTAGCAGATGGTTTTCGTGAAATGGACTGAAAATGTGGATACACGTCATTAAGGAGCAGGCTCCAAAAATTAGGCGGTTAAAGGTCAAACACCCTAGCTCGCACACACACTACGCACAATCCACTCAAGGTTGTCGCATAGGCCTCATGACAGTTCACAGAGCCTTTGCTGTGACCTACTTATCGTCTCTGAGGGGAGGTGATAGAAAGTCAGCGTTCCTCTCCCATGGCTGTGGCTGAGTCACACTCGTAGCTCTCCAAGATCAACACACAGGCTTTCAGCGGACCCAGAACACAACACATCACGGTCTCTCTCCATGGGACTGTTGTCTTTGGCGGTCATGATCGACCTGACAACCCCGACCTGTCAGTCAAGGTCAGAGGGAGGTTTCCAGGAAGATGACCTCCACCCAATACATGCACACAAGAAACCCTTCGTAAAATGGTTCCCCCTTCGCGATGAGGCTGTTATTATACTGTAATATCATCACAGAACAATCACACAAACATCGCCCAAAACCTTTGAGAGTCCTCTGACCTTTTGAACTTTGACCTTTGACCTGTGCTCCCCAGACTCGGCCAGCTGTCCGAGCGGGCCGGGCTACCGGACCCCCCCCAGGACCCGGGAGGTCCTGGTCAACGGGCAGACGGTCAAGCTCAAGTACTGCTTCACCTGCAAGATCTTCAGACCGCCTCGCACCTCCCACTGCAGCCTCTGTGACAACTGCGTGGGTCCGTATAGTACTAGTACTATTAGTACTATAAACAGTACGAGTAATGTTCCTCCATATATTATTTAGTCCTCCTTAGTCAGTGTAGCTTTGAGATGATTTTACCACTAACAGCCTATTTCTTATGAGATGCATGTCATTCGGGAGCAGGTAGGGCTGTGGTTTCACAGAGAGAAAAAGCAAAATAGAACAACAAAATTAAGTTTATAACTCTCACCTCTCTCTCTGTCTCTCTCTCTCTCTCTCCCTTTCTCTTTCTCTCACTCTGTGTCTGCCTCGCTCTCTCTTTATGCGTCTCTCTCCCTCTTCTCTCTCTGCCCTCTCTCTGCATGTCTATGTCTCTCTTGCTCTCTCTCTCTCTCTGTCTCTCTTTGCATCTCCATCTCTGTCTCTGTGTTTCTCTCGCTTTCTCTTTCCCTCTCCCTCCCTTCCTGCGTCTCTCTCTCTGTCTCTCTCCCTCCCTCCCTCCCATGTGTCTCTGTCTCTCTCTCTGTCTCCCTCCCTCCCTCCCGCCCATGCGTCTCTATGTCTCTCTCTCTGTCTCTCTCCCCCTCCCTCCCTGCGTCTCTATCTCTCTCTCTCTCCCTCCCTGAGTCTCTATGTCTCTCTCTCCCTCCCTCTCTGCGTCTCTATGTCTCTCTCCCTCCCTCTCTCCCTCCCTCTCTCTCTCCCCCTCCCTCCCTGAGTCTCTATGTCTCTCTCCCTCCCTCCCTCCCTTCGTCTCTATGTCTCTCTCCCCCCAGAGCGTTTTGACCACCATTGCCCCTGGGTGGGGAACTGTGTGGGGCGGAGGAACTACCGATACTTCTACCTCTTCATCCTCTCCCTCTCCTTCCTCACCCTCTTCATCTTCGCCTTCGTGGTCACCCACGTCATCCTCAGTGAGTACCATGCTCAGGGTGCCCCCTCCTCTCAGCTCACAGCAGGGGGTGACACATTGATTGGCAGCTGTCAGGACCATGTGTTGCCGTCTGCTGGTTGGTCCCTTTGGTCCGTCTGTCAGAAACACACACACGGACACACACACACTGACACACACACACACACACACACACACACACACACACACACACACACACACACACACACACACACGGACACACACGGACACACACACACACACAGACACACACACAAACACACACACACGGACACACACACACAAACACACACACATATCCGTCATGCCCTTACGGGGCCTCATTATATTCAACACAATGGCTCCAGGATGGAAGGTGGGTGGGGTGGGTGGGTCGGGTAGGGTCAAGTATTTTTATACCGCTTTTCATCACAGCGGCTTCAGCAGCGCTCTCAAAGGTCTCGTCTGAGAGAGTCCTTTCCACCGGGGGTCACGCAGGGTCACGTGGCTGGGGGGGTCTACAGCTGCACGGCCACCGCCAGAATTACTGCTGTCCCCCCGACTCGGTGGCTTACCTTCGTCTCAGCGACCGGAATCCAAAGTCACCTTTCTCCTCCTCCTTCCCCTGCCCCTTTTCTTGCTCCTCCCCTTCATTTTCTTGCTCCTCCCCTTCCCCTTCCTCCTCCTCCCTTTCCTCTTTTTCTTTTCTTCCTCCTCCTCCTCCTCCTCCTCCATCTCCCGTTCCTCTTTTCTTCCTCCTCCTCTTCGTTCTCCCTTTCTTCCCCCTTCTCCTCCTCCTCCTCCTCCTCTTCCCCCTCTCCTCCTCCCTCTCCTCCTCTCCTTCCTCCTCCTCCTCCTCCTCCTCTCCTTCCTCCTCCTCCTCCTCCTCCTCCTCCTCCTCCTCCTCTCCTTCCTCCTCCTCCTCATCCTCCTCCTCCTCCTCCTCCTCCCTTTCCTCCTCCCCTTCCTCCTCCTCATCTGTTAATGCAAGTAATGCAGCTCTTCCATCAATCACCCCTCTCCCCCAATCCCCTTTCTGCTTCCTCTTTCTAGCCCCGC